>CM056059.1:303139974-303357474 GCA_029574335.1 Rana kukunoris
CTGAATATGATAGACAGAGTGGCTGCATATGATGGGTACATTGGCTGCATTTGATGGGGCACAGCTGCATATGATGGGCACAGTGGCTGAATTTGATGGGGCACAGTGGGTGCAATTGATGGCACAGTAGCTGCATTTGATGGGCACAAGTGGCTGCATATGATGGGCACAAGTGGCTGCATATGATGGGCAGTTGAGCACAGTGGCTGCATATGATAAGCACAGTGGCTGCATATGATGGGCACAGTGGCTGCATTTGATGGGCACAAAAGCTGCAATTGATGGCACAGTGGCTGCATACGAGGGGCACAATGAGGTAGCAATTAATGTTTTTTTTTTTAAGTATTTTTTCAGTTTGTTTGCAGCCCCAAAAAAATTTGAGCACCAGCTGCCACTAGAGACAAGTACACACTACAATATAGAGGGCTATGCTTCATTCATATTTCATGCTTGGAACTTACAACCACTTTAAGGTAAACATGTTGCTTTGCCCTTCCCAAGCAAAGCACAGATTTATTGCCCATGCCTTGAACGAAAACACATGGGACTCTGTTAATTCTTGTTTTCATGCTGTTGGTCATGCTAATTGACATTGTCTACTTTTGTGTTTTCCTGCATGCTATTGAGTAACTTGGTGATGAAATGTCATAAATCATGACCAAGGAAGTCTACCTCCCCTAATTCCTGAAAATTTGGACAGCTCCCTGGGCCTTTGTTTTTTTTTTTTTTTTTCTGATTAAACCTCTTGCAGAGTAGCAGTTAATCAATATGCTGAAGCTACTGTATCTACATTCACAGAGGTCCTCTGCTAAGCACTATATATAAAGTAGAGACATGGAAGCTAATGAGGCTGAGTATGGATAATGTCCAACAGAACTTGTCATCAGTCACTGCCAAATACATCATGCTCTTCTCTGCGACACCAATCCTTTACAATAATACACAACCATCATGTCATTTTGTTGTGAATGGCTGATTGCCAATGTATCCAGCCACTTCCCTCACTCCCGGAATCGTAACCAATTATAACTAGCAGAATCAGTGTAAAATAACTAATCCTCTGCTATGCTAACGACTCTGTTTTTCCAACTCACTTGGTTGCTCTCTACATTGAACTTACAACTTTTTGAAAATGGAGGACTCTGCCAGTAATCATTAAAGTCAACCCATGCTGGGCAAAGCAACAGGTTCACTTCATCAGCCTCTGGGAATAAAGATAAAGAACCAGTATTTATGGATATACAGTAGGGGATCCACGCGACTCATCCCCCCCTTCGTTCAATGTGATAGGGTTGGTGCGTTGAAACTGGCAGCTCAAGCACCCTCTGCTGTCACATGGAGGAGGGAAAAGAGTCTAACCTGGGGCTTACACTGTACTCTCTTCGATCCCAGTAGCCACAGAGAACCTTAGGCGGCGTACAGACGATCGGACATATGTCCGATCGGGAGTTTGATCCGATGGCGTGTACACACCATCGGATCAAATTCCCCGCCGCCGGACGGCGCGGTGACGCGGCGGTGACGTTGACGCCGCCGCGTCACCGCCACGTCACCGCACCAGGAAGTAAAACACTTCCGTGCATGCGCCGAATCCATTCGGCAGCGGCGCGGCGGCGGTGGGGGCCGACATGTCTGCTGGTAAGTGTACTAACCAGCAGACATGTCGGGCGGACAGATTCCACCGGATAGATTTCAAAGCTTGCTTTGAAATCTGTCGGGTGGACAAATCTGTCCGCTAGCCCATACACACGAGCGGAGATGTCTGCTGAAACGGTCCATCGGACCGTTTTCAGCGGACATATCCCCTCGTGTGTACGCCGCCTTAAGGGTACAAGCAGGGCCTTTTGAAGGAATTTGGGGGCCCCAAGCAAAATGGACATGGAGGCCCCCCAACCCTCCCCCCACACGCACGCATGTAAAGCCTTCTCCCCCCAAGTTTTTTTACTCCCCCTTCCTATGTTTTTTTTACTCCCCCATGTTCTTTTTACCCCCCCCCCCCCCACTGTACCGCACGGCAGGAGATTCAGTTTCCTGTTCCCGGCCGGACTGAAAAGAAGTGAGCACTCAGTGTGCACTTCCTGTCAGTCCGGCCGGGAACAGAAAACTGAATCTCCTGTACCGCGCGGTACCTGGCCGGACTGACAGGACAAGAGGGATGAAGAGGAGCTTGGCCATTACTGCAGGGAAGGAGAAGAAGTGACGTGAGAGGCAGCAGTGCTGCAGCCGCCTGAGGCTCTCTATAGAACGCTCAGGCAGCTGCAGCATTTATAGGAAGCGCGGCAAGGCCCCTGCTTGGGGCCCCAAGCAATTGCTTACTTTGCTTGCCTTGTCACGAAGGACCTGGGTACAAGCAGAAGGTACGTTTATGCAGCTAGTGGGACAAGCCTTATGGTGAATCTGTTGCTTTGCCTTGCTTGGACAAAACTGAGGTTGACATGTAAGATAGACAAAGTTTACCCTGCCTCGAGCATTTCAGCAGTACAGCCCAGTCATTATTTTCTCAATAAGTTACTTCTGCTGCTATGCAGTTGTGCATGAAAAGGACTATTTACCAAATTTATCTGCCAAAACGCTATTCTACAGTATATCAATTTTTTTCTATTAAAAAAAAGTACATGCACTATTGCACATCTATTATGGTTTTGCAAATCTTTAAGCTCTTTCCGGAGATTTCTTCCATCTGAAAACTTCCCATAGCTCCCAACCCATCGCTAGCTTTTGTCCACTTTGGAATGGAGAAACGTCCTCCCAGTTCAAGGTTTGTGGTAATATATTGCTTGCAGCCAAATTAAATATCACCAGGTTATGGAAAACATCAGATTCCCTCACCATCTCCAGCACAATTGCAGACCTCATCTCCAATGTTACATAGAGAGATTAGCGGCTAGAAAAATGTACACATGAAAAGGTTCATTTCTATGTGGTCAGATTGGTTGAAAATTCAAAATGTACTGTACACATATGACATTTTGGTACTGATGTTTTCCTAAAGCCGTGTACACACGATCGGTTTGTCCAATGAGAACAGACTTTTTTCCATCGGTGTTAAAAAATAGAACATTTTTCTTATGGATAAAAAACCGATAGAAAAATCTGATCATCTGTGTGGAACTCCACCGGAGAAAAATCCATGCATGCTCAGAATCAAGTCGACGCATCCTCGGAAGCATTGAACTTCATTTTTTTCGGCTCGTTGTAGTGTTTTACATCACCGCGTTTTGGCACGGTCAGAATTTAGTCTGATGGTGTGTATGCAAGACTGATGAAAGTCAGCTTCATCGGATATCCAACGAAAAAATACATCGGATTAAATTCCATCAGATATCTGATCGTGTGTACAGGGCTTAAGTGTTTCCTCTCTCATGTTCCTTCTTCCTTCCCCACACTTTACTACCTATATCCCCCCCCACACCTCCACACTGCACTCTGCCCCCCATTCGGAGTTCAATAATTGACAAACCACTCAGTTGGTTTATCTTTTGCCTGTTTAATGTTTATTTAGTTACTAATGCCCTGTACACACGATCGGTCAATCCGATAAAAACAGTCTGATGTATTTTTCCATCAGTTAACCGGTGAAGCTGACTGATGGTCTGATGTGCCTACACACCATCGGTTAAAAAAAACGATCATGTCAGAACGCGGTGAAGTAAAACATAACGATGTGCTGAAAAAAATGAAGTTCAATGCTTCCAAGCATGCGTCGACTTGATTCTGATGGACGTGCCTACAAACGATCGATTTTTTTTCTATCCATTGGTTAATTTTAAAACAAGTTTCAAATTTTTTAACTGATGGATAAATAACCGATGGGGCCCACACTTGATCGGTTTGGTCTGATGAAAACAGCCCATCAGACCGTTCTCATCGGATTGACCAATCGTGTGTACGCGGCATTAGTTGTTTGAACTGAATTATATATATATATATATATATATATATATATATATATGTGTGTGTGTGTGTATATATATATATATATATATATATATATATATATATATATATATATATTTTTTTTTTTTCAAACTATCAATTATGCTCCTGTCAGAACACCAGGCTTATTGCTACTGACCTGTAACACGTTTCTTTGTATTTTAGATCTTAAATAAAAAAATGATTGACAAAATAAATAAATGATAATAATATTCATAAAAATCAGAATTTAATTGGTTTGAACCAGGAATAAAATAAATGTAGCATCCAAAATGAAAATGGAACTCCCCCACTGCTCTCATACTTGCTATTTAGTATAATGTCGTGTACACACCTTTCAAATCTGTTTATTCTTTCCTTGAAAAATTGGCTGACATTATAAGAAAATAGGCAAACGTGTTGGCACGGTATATACAGCTTCCAACACTATTATATTGTTTGTATGAGCCAATATCCTGTTTTTTAATCAGAAGGAAAAAAAAGAGAGAGGAAGACTCAGAGAGCCCTGAAGACATGTAAAAAAAAAAGATAACTACGAATAAATAGAAAAAATAAAATAAAAAAATACTCAAATAAATAAAGTACTGCAGATGGGGGCCTCCAGATGGAGAGGGGGCCCTCTGCTGGGGGAATCCAACGGTCTTTGAAGTATTAACAGTACAAATTGTTCCATTTGCATGATCATCCCAGTTTGTGCAGTGTGGTTTTAAAATAATTATTATGATCCTAATTTGCTATCTTCTGTTTAAATACTGAAATTAATAACAATGACAGGTAGCATAAGGTGAGATAACATTTCTGTAAATCCTTGTGGGATTCACACCTTGTTATCACATTTCGAAAAATGTTGGCAGATTCTCTGTGTGTAAAATCTGCTGTCCACACAACAGTCAGCTGGACAGCTCGTCAACATAAGCATATCACATTCGAATACATTACCTGAGGCAAACTTACAAACATGAGTTCACCAGAGGATAATACATGTATTACACACAAATTCACGGAGCACACAGACTCCTGTTTATTGACACAAGACGTCAGCTTAAATGAGAGTGATAATATAGAATTGATTTATTTAGGTATTTATTTCAGCAAATGTAGAGGATTTTCCTGCTAAACACCAATTAGATACACAAACATATGTTGGTGTGTAATGTGCCCCAAGTGAGTTGTTCCTTCTTAGATATTAGACTTGTGGTGACATTTTGTATAAGAAAAATGTTTTTTAAGAGAAGTAAAGAAAAGTAGAGAACTCATGCTTTGGTTTATGGTAGAATTGTAATTTCTATTCTTAAAGCATTATATCTTTCAGGGCTTTTTTTCTCAAACAATAGGTGCTGGAACTCAACCACGACCGCCAACACACACCCTCCAAATCACATCAAATAGTGGGTGTGGACAGTCAAATTTCACGAACAGTAGGAGGGTCTTAAATGGGGCATTAAATACCAAGATTGTATTACATACAGAGTGCAGAGCTGTCACTTGTAAACACAGAAACTGGATTGTGGTAAGCAGGAACCCCCCCCCCCTCCCCAAGGGTCTGAGCCAGAGGTGGAGGAACTCCGTTCCACCAAGTTCCCCCTGAAAAAAAAGCCCTGATATCTTTACAGTTACATGCTTATCTTTCCAACTAGTGGGGAAGAAGAGCACCACTCTCACGAATCTCACGATCCGGATAGCCAAAATCCTAAAAGTGCCTAAATGATCTACGTAACCGGGAACAAGAGGGACAAAAAAAGGCCTCCAATAGTGTAGTATTTAGGATTGAGGGAATATTTAGTGTTCAGGAGTGACGTGAGATGGCGCTGAAGACGCAACAGTCTGTTTTTATGCACTCGTTTTATATTTTCATGTAAGCGTATTTACACCACAATAAATATTCCCTCAATCCTAAATACTACACTATTGGAGGCCTTTTGTTTGTCCCTCTTGTTCCCGGTTACATAGATCATATAGGCACTTTAAAGGAGACAAGTTAGGATTTCAGCTATCCGAATCGTGAGATTCCAAGGAAGTCTGTGTGTGGAATATTATATGTGGATGGACACATCTTACACCGTACTGCTGATTTGATCCATTGGTGAGGTGAGAGTTCTGGGAGACCAGATTGAAGTCCTTGGGTGTAGCTACTCATTCCTCTCTGGGATTGGTGGACATTCACTATTTCTCTTCTTAGCAGTGTTTACTGCCACTTCACTTATGGACTTCAATATTTGACCTTCTATTATTCAATTTATTTTGTCACCTTTTCACTTTGCACTATTGATATTTTGAGATTTTTTATCACTTTAATACGTGTTTTATATTTTGCACAATAACCTATTTCACTTATTATGCCCTTTAAGTGATTAAGAGTGTCAAAAAAAAGTTGTTCATGGCAGAATCACCTCTTATGTATTCTTATCTTAAAGTGGAGTTCCACCCATTTTTTTATGTTTGTCTGTGCTGCATGCCCTAATCTCATTGGGGCAGATTCACAGAGAATTAGATTCTCGTAGAGTTTTAGAAATACACTACGCCGCCGTTTTTTACCTGGCTCTACGTGGAATCCAGGTAGATTTTGTCCAGTAAACGACGGCGGCGTAGTGTATTTCTCCCGTCGCAATCCATCTGCGCGAGTAGGGGGTGTGAAGCATTTAAAATAGGCGCGTTCCCGCGGCGATCGAACTGCGCATGCTCCGTTCGCAAATTTCCCGCCGTGCATTGCGCGAAAACACGTCGTCACGTCGTAGTAGCGTCGTTTACGTACATTCCTATTCCCGAACGAGTTACGTTAAAAAAAAAATATATATAAAATCGACGCGGGAACGACGGCCATACTTTACATGGGTTACGCACTGTTAGACCAGCAAAAAGCTCCTCTAACATTACGTAGCCAAAAAATGACATAGGCGATTGCGAGGGACACTCGTACCTTCGTGGATCACCGTAAAAACTAATTTGCATATCCCGACGCATGAAAACGACGCGAACTCCTCCCAGTGGCCGCAAAAATATCGCAGTGTAGATCCGAAGGCTTACAAGGACGTAAGCCTCTCGGATCGAAGCCGCCGTATCATGGTTTGAGGATTCAAACTAGTGATACGGCGCGCGAAATTTGAAATTACTCCTGTCTAACACCAGTTAGACAGGCGTAATTGCTCTGTGAATCTGGGCCATAGTGTTCAGAATGGACAATTTTTATTTATTTTGTTGCTTGTAAATACCTTTATTTTGTAGTCCTTCATTACTTCCTCCTCCTTATTAGCCTAGGCTATTAAGTCACATGGCTATTCGCAAGGGTTTCAGGGATAGGCATCATGTTTCCCAGTAGTCCTTGCAAACCTGACTGAAACCTGACGTGCAGCACTGAGCATGTGCGAGATATGCAAAGCTGAAATCCAGGAAGTCATACAGTCTGGCTTCATGATGCCCACACTTAAGATGGCCAAGGTCTATTTCTAGATTGTAAACTATCTAAATGCTGTAACAACCTAACAAAACGGACCTTAGTTTACAGATTAACTTTACTAGAATACATTAAGCTTGTGTATTACAGGGGTATTTATATTTAAAAAGTGAAATTGTGGGTGGAAAAAAAACTAATATACTGTACATATGTAGATATATATGTGCCAGTAAATCTAAAACATTGCTTTTCTTTTTCTCTATTCAAGGAAATGACTGTTCTGAAGACAATAAGCACCTCCTGATGCACTACTTATGCATCATTTGCTGAAAAATGCATTCAAAGTAATCAAGGGCAAGGTAGATGCTGTTAAATATCGATATAACAGCCCAATAATCTTTTCAGCATCCAAAGTGTAAATCTTTTCCTCTTAATGTTTGTTTTCTCCTTTTTTGTTGGACTGTTTTCTAAACAAAAAAATAGACAAATAATGGACTTTTCTGGTCAGGTAAAGCTATCACTTCATATCCATATACAGAGCATTTTAACCTCTCGTCTGATTTACATGTGCCCTCTATTTCCACAATTGAAATGGTCTTTCTTCAAAGATTGCTATCCATTCCTGTCTCTGCATGAATCCAATCACAATGTTCTCACTTTGCTCACAATAAATCAACCAGTCTTTACATTTTTTTTTTCTTTAGACCACATAGTGGATGGAAAATATTTTCCACCCAAGGCAGCACATTTTGGTATTCTTAATTTAATGAAAAATAATACATTCTCTCCCTCTGTTTGTTAATATTATAAATTGGGTTAAATCCTCCACTTGTGTACAGGTAATTGCTAGTATCTTTTACCTGCAGTTGCTGTTGAGGGCTTTGGCGAACTTGTGGGTATTAAAAAAAAAAAAAAAGGTTATCTTACAGCTCTGGGAAACATTTGTGATTAAATGGCTCTGAGCCACACTTTTGTAAAGATATTTGTTAACCACTTAACGACCGCAGCATGTAAATATACGTCCACAGAATGGCACGTACAGGCAGATGGATGTGCTGGCACGTCCCTGCCTTCCCACGGGTCGGGGGTCCCCCCCTACATGCGGCTGTCAGTAAGCCTCTGGGAGCGATCCGGGATGAGGGGCTGGCTGTTCGTTTCTGTCCGCCCCCTCGCGATCGCTCCCAGCGAAGCCGGTTTCCCCCCTCTGCCTGTGTAATGTAAACACAAGCAGGGGAAGTGATGTCACCTCTCCTCTCTGCGATATTTTCAATACGGCGAGAGGGGAGAAGACATCACAAGTGAGTTGCACAACACTACACTGACACCACACACATAGGCACACTTTACCCCTTCAGATCACCCCCCCACCCCCCAGCCCCCTATCACAGTGTCATTAATAGCAGTGATCATATATGTACTGATCACTGCATTTAGTGTCAGTGTGACAGTTAGTGTGACAGGCAGTTAGTGTTAGGTCCAGGGTAGCCCCCTACCCCCCTAATAAAGGTTTAACCCCTTGATCACTGCCCTAGTTAACCCTTTCACCCCCTATTGCCAGTGTCACTAAGCGATCGGTTTTCTGATCGCTGTATTAGTGTGACTGTTGCCGCTAGGTAGCCATTTTTTTTTTTGTATTGCGATTTTTATCTACTAAAGACATGTGGCTGAATACATTTTGGCCTAAATGTTTGACTAAAATTGAGTTTATTCGATTTTTCTTATAACAAAAAATAGAAAATATAATTTTTTTCAATTTTTTTGGTCTTTTTTCGTTTATATCGCAAAAAATTAAAATCGCAGAGACAATCAAATACCATCAAAAGAAAGCTCTATTTGTGGGAAGAAAAGGACACAAATTTTGTTTGGGAGCCAATTGTAAAAACACCTTTGGGCATTTAGAAGCATATTGGTCCGGGGCTTAAGTGCTTAATAATCAAAGGTAGACAGTGAGGACTCATTGTTTTAAATATAAGCAAATATTGGTAGAGAACAACAGCTTACCAATAATAATAGCTTTATCCTTTTTTTTTTTTTTTTTTTTTTTTTTATTTCTCTTTTTACTCTCCTAAAAACAAATTAGAGGCAAAATTAAGAAAATAAAATTGATGTCAGAATTCATTTGCATTCATCATGCTGAGAATGTCCAGACACTAAATTATCAGTTTAACCGCATATCAAAACTAGACACAATTTGCAATAATACTAAATAGCTTTCATTCTTGGTTGTGGCCTTGGAATTGATAATATGGAAAGGGTGCTTCTCAAGCATTTTGATTAACAAATGAATGCACAATTTGCTTTACTTGAAAACATATTGAGGTTTAAGCAAATGATTCAAAAAGGTCAGTGTCATAGTTGTTATAAAATAGCAGTTTAACAAGAAGTAACAAAGTTCTATATATAGAGTTAAAGCGGAGGTTCATCCTAAAAAAAAATAAAGGCTACAAAAAATTTGAAAAAAAAAAAAAAATATATATATATATATATATATAATATAATATATATATATATAATATTTTATACTTATCAGAAGTGGCTGTTACTAGGCAGATCGTCCTAATCTGCCTCTTCCTTGTCCACTGTGGTCTTCTTTCTTCTCCTCCTCGTGCTGCCCCCTGGGAAATGGGGATCTGTGTTTTCTGGGACCTTGTGTGTGTCCCAGGAGACATCTGTCCATTTACATAGCGCCGCGTGGCTCGTGCATGCGCAGTACTGAATCAGACAGTGAAGCCGTAATGCTTCACTTCCTGATTCCCTCACCAAGGATGGCGGTGGGACTGCTGAGACCCGAGTGATTGCTCGGCTTTGGCTACCAACATCGCGGGGGACCCTGGACACGTTAGTATCCCTATTAAAAGTCAGCAGCTACAGTGTTTGTGTTACCCTTTTGTAGACGCTATAACTTTTTCACAAACCGATCAATATACGCTTATTGCGATTTACCAGAAATATGTAGAAGAATACTAAACTGAGGAAACATTTTTTTTTTTTCAATTGGGATACAGTATTTATTATAGCAAAAAGTACAAAATAATGGCCCGGTCATTGGGCAGCCAATTCTTCAGGGGCTGAAGTGGTTAAAGGGTCACAAAGGATTTTTTTTTTTAGCTAAATAGCTTACTTTACCTTACTGCAGTCCTGGTTTCATGTACTCATTGTTCGTTTTTGCTTTGATGTTAGTGTAATTCCTCTCTGTTCTGGACACTTCCTGGTTGTCTGTTTCCTTATAACCACAGTACTGGGAGCTTTCTCTCTGTGGTCACTAATCAAGGAGGTGTGATTACTGTGTGTCTAAAACCCCTCAGCACCAATCCAGTTTCATTTTACAAACCATCACTGCCCTCTATTAGCTCTCTGGCTCTGTACATCAGAGAGACAGGAAACAACAGCAAAAACAAAACTAAACTGTAGGTAAATTATATATTTGATGTTTATCTATTTTTAATCATTTTTAAAAGGAATAAGTGAACTATTATGTCTCTATACCCTGTAAACAGTCAGTTCAGGCAAAAAAAATTGCTGTTGGATATAATATTTTTAAAACCCATCTGAAAAGTGAAGTTGGGCTTTAACACGTGTTTGTTTCAAGTAATCACAATACTAAACAACCAGTAAGTAAAAATGCAAAAGAAGTGTCAAAAAACTATTTTTAGGTAAATATCAGAATAGAATTTCAAAGTGTCCACCTATTCAGAATACACAATTGTTTTCCCTTTAAATCAAAGCATTTGTTTTTGTAGCAAATAATTACTTCTTTTTTTTTTTACGTCACTTTTTCTAGTTCTGAAAGGTTTTTGATACCAGGTTAACTTCAGATTAAAAAGGTAATTTGAAATATTAAAAGGGATTTAGCTGGGAATCACAAGATTAATATTTTATCAAGCAACTTACAAATCTGCGGGCTGTTCTTAATCCTCCAAGTGAGCCATATATGATAAACAATATACAAACTATTGAACATCTGAGGACAGGAGATAGTGATCTAATCAAATTTGACAGGATTTTGATCACGTTTTAATAACAAAAGCTTAAATAAATTGGGATTTTGAAAAACACAAAATATAAAATATTCTGCACAGGGAACATATTACAACAAATAATATTTATTTAGGATAGGAATGATATTGGGAATATGTTAGTGCGTAAAAAGTTATTTGGTAAATTAATGAAAGATTTTGTCATTCAAAATAAAATGATCTAATACAAAGCTTGATCACAAAGTGATACTTATACCCTGTACACACGATCTGTTTGTCCAATGAAAATAGACCAATGGACTGTTTTCATCGGACAAACGGATCGTGTGTGGGCCCCGTCGGTTTGTTTTCCATCGGTGAAAAAAAATAGAACATGTTTTAATTTTTTCCTATGGATAAAAAAACAATAGAAAAAAAACGATCGTCTGTGTGGAAGTCCATCGGTCAAAAATCCACGCATGCTCAGAATCAAGTCGACGCATGCTTGGAAGCATTGAACTTAATTTTTTCAGCACGTCGCAGTGTTTTACGTCACCGCGTTTTGGCACGGTCTGATTTTTGGCTTCAATGTATATCTGACGAAAAAATTAATCGGATTAGATTCCATCAGATATCCGATCGTGTGTACGAGGCAAAAGGCTTTGTGTACAAGGGACATTGTTCAACTTATCCTGAATGATTTAACTTGACAGCTACAAACCAGCATTTCAAAACATCTGTTTAGCCGCGTTTACATGCGTCGTTTAGCTTTGTTAAGCTGCGTTTGCGTCTTTTTTTTTAATGAAAAACATCTGTAAACAAAATGCTGCTAAACGCGAGTTTCTAAATTGGGTGCCCTTCTAAACTGATCAACCTTCTACTGAAAATTCATGAAGTAATCAGGTTAGGATATGGTCTATGTTATTAGTCTGGGGTCACATGCACATAACTAGAAATTTTCAGTAGATTTGGGTCACACTTACTCATGTAAAAACTTGTTTGTATATTAGAATATATCCCTTTGGAAGCATCTGTGGCATTTTTGGCATCTTGGTGATCCATTTTGATGTGGATGTGGTATGTTGACCTAGTAAGTAGTCTTGGCAAATGTTCTGTGGCTTTGTCAGATAATTTTGCTACCTTACTTGCCCACGTGGGTAGGTACCGGAGCATGATGGGACTGTGACATCATAAGAGAGGCCTATATAAACCGATGGGAGCCGTGAACCCGGGATATAACAGCGGGAAGAAGCGTTGAGTCAACATCTGAAGAAGTGAAGAAGAGAAGAAGACGTCACAGAAGAGCGGACTGGCCGCCGCTAGTAATTGAGCTAACACGAAGATAGCGGCGGCCAGTCCTGAAGAAGAAGGCATCGGAGAGTGCCGAGACAACAGCGGAGAAGATGGAAGAAGACCCCCGCAGAGTGGAAAAGAACCCCCGGAGAGCGGAGAAGATGGAAGAAGACCCCCGCAGCATGGAGAAGACCCCCGCAGCATGGAGAAGACCCCCGCAGAGTGGAGAAGACTCCCGGAGAGCGGAGAAGACCCCCGGAGAGCGGAAGAAGGCCCCCCTGGTAAAGGAGCTAAAGAAGAGGGGGGCACCCCCGGAGCCGACTAATAAATTACTTTAAAAACCCTGTGTTGTGTTTATTTACACTTTGCCTCCAGGTAAATGGGTAGGGGTACAATGTACCCCATATTCATTCACCTAGGGTGGGGGGCCGGTATCTGGGGGCCTCCTTATTAAAGGGGGCTCCCAGATTCCGATAAGCCCCCTGCCCACAGACCCCGACAACCAATGGCCAGGGTTGTCGGGAAGAGGCCCTGTCCTTATCAACATGGGGACAGGGTGCTCTGGGGTGGGGGGGCCGCAGTGCACCCCCAACCCCCCCATGTTGAGGGCATGCAGCCTGGTATGGCTCAGGAGGGGGGGTGCTCGCTCGTCCCTGGTGCTCATGCTCGCTCGGCGCTGGCTCCCGCGATGGGGCTCGCAGGTGGTCAATCTCGCCGAGAAAGGGAGAGAGATTGACACAATATCGCGGTCACCCACTGTAATTAGGTGACTTCTGAAGGCAATTGGTTCCAGTATATTTTAGTTTGGGGTATCAGGGTAAAGGGGACTGAATACAAATACACCCCACACTTTTCAGATATTTATTTGTAAATAAATGTGAAAAAAACATTTATAATTTTCCCTACACTGCACTATTATGTGGCACTTTGTGTTGGTCTATCACATAAAATCCCCCCAAAAAACAATAAAATACCTTTACATTTTTGTCTGTAACATGACAAAGTGTGGAAAATTCCAAGGGGTATAAATACTTTTTCAAGGCACTGTATATATTAGGTAGTATTCCATAGTAAAACTAATCCTGATAATTAATCTAAATATATGGAACAAGGTGCATATGTGGAGCATAGCACACATGCAATCTATGTGAGTTCTGGCCTAGGTCTCCCTACATCCTATATGCCAAACTTGGACACCGCAAACATCTTAGCAGGCTCAGAAGCAGGTCATGAAGTGAAGATATTGCTGTCCAAACTGTTTGGATCCAGAAAATGTTCAGAATAGAGTTAACCAATACCCTCTTAGTTTTCACACATCAAATGCAAAAGCTGGTCAGAAAGTTAATAATCTAAATCTAAAAAAATAAATAAAAATATTTAAATGACCTAAAATTAGTCAATTGGTTCTCCCTACAAAGAAAATAGTAAATACTTACCTCTCCAGAAGTTTGGGTCTTCCATCGAAGATAAATTGGCTCTGAAGTCTGCAATGACATCAATGCTTCTGGAAATGTTGATCACCTGTGTCCCCTTGTTATCTCCCCTTCCCACCTGCCCTCTTCCATGTCACTACGGTGTATATTTTTGCTATTTTTATTTTTTTTAGTAGGAAGAAGGGAAATATTCAGATAAAAAGGCCTTGCCATGAAACTGTTGATAGCTTGTTCACAATAAGATAACAGGTGATATCCACATGACAACACTGTTGTAGGAAAAATTGACGACCCATCCTCATAGAGACATCTGTTAAGATTCTGAACAGAATTTGTGTGATTCCCACTATGACCTGTAATTTTTAACTGTACGTGAAAAGTTAAATATCTAATAATCTATGAGACATTTTTCTCTTGTTCAAGTATTTTATTGAGTTAACAGGAAAAAAAGCATACACAAAATGGCAACAGGGTACAGTAAAACCTTCGATTGGGAGCATAATTTGTTCCGGAAGCATGCTTGTAAACCAAAGCACTTGTATATCAAAGCAAATTTTCCCATAAGAGATAATGGAAACTCAAATAATTCATTCCACAACTATTTACCGTATTTATCCCTTATCCTTAAAAACAGGGGAAAATCGTGGGTGTGTGTTATACGCTGATCTCTGCCAGAAGAGGAGCGAACACCGCTGAATTACATAGAGCTGCAATCTCCTGTTTACCCGACGCTCCGTCACGCACAGCCACGCCTCCTGGTTCCGCATTGGGCCACTGTTCTGTCTATCATATGAGCAGGGCCAGGAGGCGTGCCTGTGAGTGACGGAGCGCCGGGTACACAGGAGATCGCGGCTCTGTAATTCAGCGGCGCTCGCTCCTCCTCTTCCCTCGGAGACAGCAGGGATAATCTGATACTGGCGAGGCTGCAATGATGGCAGGTCAGTGTTTCCAAAAAATGACCACCATTGCTATAATTTTACTATTCCATGGATAGAGCAGACACCAGCTATTTAGAAATCCAAGCCTAATCTTTGATTCTCTGTCCTGCTCCCATTGTATTGGAGGATCATTTCAGCCTTGGTGATAGGGTAAATAAGAGACAGGGAAGAGATTTTTAAAGTTTCTTAACTTCTTTCATAAGTTATAGGATGGAAAGTAGAAGATAGAAACAATTCAGGGTGTTTGCAGAGGCTGATATACATAAATACACTGCACACTCATCTGATCCATTGCTGCCCTCGCCCTTCCTATACCAGCTCGCAGACATAGAAAAATTATGCTCCACGGAAAGTGGAAAAGGAACTATATCCAAGATTTATAAGATCCTACTACAATTGGAGGAACTAGAGGTACCCCCTTTTATTAAAAAATGGGAGAAGGAATTAGGGACACGTCGAGATAGGATCACAATAGGAAAAATTTTAAAACTGACCCACTCCTCGGCTATCGATGGCCGAACCGCCGAAATGAATTTTAAATGCTTATCAGGCTGGTATATAACAGCAGATAAATTAAGTAAATTTAGACGGGCCAGTCAGCTGATTGCTGGAGGGGCCGTAAATCCCCCGGAACTTTGGCCCACCTATGGTGGGAGAAGGAAAAAAAAAAGGAAATAAATGTATAAATAAAGTACTTATGAATATGAAAAAAAAAAAAACTTCCACAAATGATGCAAATCTGAAACAGAGACGAAAATTAAGCATCTTCACCTTGAGCTGGTCTCTTGTGCGCAGTGAAGGCTGAGTGTGGAATAAAAAAAAAAGAAAAAAAAAAGAATATTTTTTCGGGGGCTTCAAAGTTCTTTATTTAAAATGTTTTTTTCTTAAACTTCCCTCCTTAAATTGGGGTGTTAGGTGACTTTGGTGAAAGGAGGTTTAGCCCTGGAGAGACTGCATGATAATTTCTAGAGCAGTCATAACAGAAAAGATTCCCCAGGTGTGAAATGACCAGTGGTAAAACATCAGATGAAACATATATCTTAATACTACCATGGCATAGGCACCATCTGGACGAAGTCTGATGGTAGTCAGTGTTTGATCCACAGCTGACAAGTTTTGTTGAATTTGGGCATCTGTTTTTTTTTAATGGCCTCCATCCTTGTGTGTATCAGTGTGTCCATCTTTGCATGTATCAGTGTGTCAGACCATCCTTTCTCAAGACTCAATTTCAGAGAGAATGTTTGACATACAGACTCTAGGGATACTTTTCTAAGGACCTGGAAGACTCGGTTTAACCTTCTGGTAGGTGTGGGTCTGGGAGCAACAGTCATAACAAAAAAAAATATGTAAATGTTAAATCTCAATTAACCAAACTGCTAAAAAAAAAAACTGTAATCGCTGTAGTTGATTTAACTATATCAAATTAAAATTGTCTGCAAAAAATGTTTGTTCACATGGGGAATATTTATAAAGTGGAAAATCTGATGTTCACCAAATGTTCACTTCAAGTGATTTTTTTTCAGATGCATATGTTTCAAATGACAAGGATTGATTTACCACCAGTGAATATTTGGTGAATGTTGCATTCACTGCTTAATAAATATGCCTCTAGTATTAGTTGCCTTATTAGATTATTGAGAAAAAATTCTGCATTATAACTTTTTATGCTGAAACCTTTCAATGATACTCTTGTAACTATATATATATATATATATATATATATATATATATATATATATATATATATATATATATATATATATATATATATATATATATATATATATATATATATATATATATATATATAGAAGAAATTATCCATATTAATGGTCACTTACAAGCAGATTAAACACTTAAGCCCCGAGCCTGTTTTTTTAGATTCTGTGTTTACGAGACTAAAACAGTTTTTTTTGCTAGAAAATTACTTAAAACCCCCAAACATTATATATTTTTTTCTAACACCCTAGAGAATAAAATGGCAGTCATTGCAATACTTTTTGTCACACCGTATTTGCGCAGCGGTCTTACAAGCGCACTTTTTTGGAAAAAAATCACTTTTTTGAATTAAAAAATAAGACATCAATAAATTTGGCCCAATTTTTTAATATATTGTAAAAGATAATGTTACGCCAAGAAAAATGATACCCAACATGTCACGCTTAAAAATTTTGCCTGCTCATGGCATGGCGTCAAACTTTTACCCTTAAAAATCTCGATAGGCGACGTTTAAAAAATTCTATAGGTTGCATTTTTTGAGTTACAGAGGAGGACTAGGGCTAGAATTATTGCTCTTGCTCTAACGATCGCGGCGATACCTCACTTGTGTGGTTTGAACACCGTTTTCATATGCGGGCGCTACTTGAGTATGCGTTCGCTCCTGCGCGTGAGCTCGTCGGGACAGGCGATTTAAAAAAACATTTTTTTTGTTTTCTTTATTTTTATTTATTTTATAATTTTTTACACTGAAATAAAAAAAAATATCACTTTTATTCCTATTACAAGGAATGTAAACATCCCTTGTAATAGAAACAAGCATGACAGGTCCTCTTAAATATGAGATCTGGGGTCAAAAAGACCTCAGATCTCATATTTAGACTTGAATACAAAAAAAAAAGAAAAACAAAAGGAAAGTTTGTTATTTGAAAAAATGACAACAAAAAAAGTCTCTTTAAGACGCATGGGCGGGACTGACGTTTTGACGTCACTTCCGCCCAGCAGAGCAATGAGGACGGGTGGGGGTCATCTTGCCCTCACTCGCATCCCCACACAGCAGGACACAGGACCCGATCGCCTCCGCCGCTACCGACGGCTCTGGTAAGCGGCGGAGGGCGCGGGAGAGCGGCGGGAGGGGGGCCCCACTCCCGCCACCGATAATGGTGATCTCGCGGCGAATCCACCGCGGAGACCACCGTTATCATTGACAGGACCGCTCACTGAAGAGATGGATATCTCGGTTGTGGCAGCAGCTGCCGTTACCAAGATATCCATCTTTAAAAAAGGACGTATATATACAGTGGGCGGTCGTTAAGTGGTTAAGACCAGCTGTGCGTTACTGAGAGTCACATAGAGGATATTGGAAGTTTGGAATATTGAATAAGAAATTAAGTTAAAAATGATCTAGGACGCAGGAGAGTGATACTATGCATCCCCCCCCCCCCCAAAATTGTATATTACCACACATCCAAAAAAGAACCAGTGAACTGCTACAGTGCAGCAGCTATACATAGAGAATAAAAACAGATACTAAGAATTACAGACAGCACCCATTACAAAAGTCGCTGTGCAGTGCCAATGCAGATTAAATAAGACAATGAGAACTATAACCGGCATACAGAACAAACAAAGGTGCTACTGTGCAGCATTCATGCAAAAATATTGAATAATGACAACCTGTACATAACTAATAGTCCTATATCGCACTAGAAACCAAATCGACAAAGAATTTCTTTCTTTAAGCAGCAAAGGGTTAAATGGATTTTCTCAAAGAAAGAGTAGGGTGATATACGAAGCCTATTTTTCCTGACCCAAGTGACCATGTGCACTAAATCATTTAGCTTTCCTAAGTCAAAATGAAGGGCTTTATATACCTCACACACAGAACTGATAAATAACGGAAGTGTTTTGTCACGTAAATGGATTTACACATGATGAAAAACAACAATACGGACAATGTTGTTGCTTCTCTCCTTTTCTTGACCCCCCCTTAAGTCTACTAATTTTCTTATCCTTGCAGGAAGCAGAGTGTGAGACTCAGGATGGTGGACATGGCACAGTGTCATTTCTCTTGTTGTGTAAGTTGGCTTTAGTTCTTAGTATCTCTTCTTATTCAGTATGTTTGAACACTACACAATATCACTTCTCTTGTATGCAGGGCAGGATTCACATTGCCAACGCATGCAGGCGCCTAAGGTGGCAGGGCTGCCATTATGGTAGCACACATGTACCTACACAAAACATTGCTGTCAGTAATATATTAAAGTAGTAAAATGATAACTGCACTTTTAGGACACCTGTAATCTTAACTTCATGGACCTACCTGGCATCACATAGGCGGCGCACACACGACCGGTTTTCTCGGCAGAATCCAGCAAGAAACTCGATGGGAGACGTATTCTGCCGAGAAAACCGGTCGTGTGCATACTTTTCGCTGAGAAACTCGTCGGGAAACTCGTCGAGCCAAAAAGAGAGCATGTTGTCTATTTCCTCGTTGGGCAATGGGAAAATTTGGCTCGACAAGTTTTTTAACTGCCGAACTAGGAACTCGACGGGGAAAACTATGTGTTTCGCCTGACGAGTTTCTCGGTTGTGTGTATGCCGCCTCAGTCTTTATAAGGAAATTGTCCCTATCAGGTTCACTTCTTACTGTGAATAGACACTATTATTAGTTACTTTACTTCTTCTTCTTCCGTTATGCGATAATGGTTGATAGTTGATTTTACTTTATCCAGGATTCAGTTGGTTGACTTTATTATATTACATTCTGTGTTGGTATAGTTCACTTTGTGATTGGAGTCAGGATCCACAATAAGGTGCTCTGTACTAGAACACCCGAGGGGGTTACATTTTTTCTGTTCTTTGTAGAGCACAGGTGTCAAACACAAGGCCTGCGGGCCGAATCCGGCCCTCCAGGCCAATTCATGTGGCCCTCGCACCTCTCCTGCAGCTGCAGGAGAACTCCTCTGGTCCTACTCCAGACCCTTACTTTCTGCTTTCAAGCAATGCATTCAGCTTCTTCCCAGCAGCAGCATCATAAGGAAAGTGGGTGCACTGTGATGTAAGGGAGGGTGGGGGACTCAACTTCTGATTGTGGGTGGCTCTTGACATCTAATGTAAAGGGGAGAGAATGCACTGGATATTTAATCTTACAGATACAACCCGCCCTTTTAAGGGCAATCATAATGCTGATGCGACCCATGATGAAATTGAGTTTGACACCCCTGTTGTAGAGTATACAGTACATTTGTTTTTCCTACTTGCATTTTGCATGCAGCTATTATTAGATATATGATGTCCTTGTGTTTTATTTATATTGCATTAATAACTTAACAAATATCTACTTAATAGAAGGGTCTGTTCTGTACATTTCTCAGTTTTATGCAGTGTTCTTTATTTATTTATTTTAATGGATGCTGTGTCCAAAAATGTCAGGCAATGATTACAGGACCAGTTCCCAGAGTGGTCTCCCAACAACTGCTCTTTTCCCAATTACTGACTTACCATGCCCTGTTCTGCACTGTGGAGATGGCAACCATATTTTTCAGGAGGAATTTATGACAAATTGAAAAGTAATTCATGGTACTGCTTAGGCACAATTAACATTCTCATGTTATTGCGTGTTAAGTAAAAGTTTGGTGAGAGACGATTTGCACTTTTCAGTCAGTTACAGCGTGACGAATGTGCTATCTCCATTACAAACGCTACTTTTCCCGAAGGTGCGCTCCCGTCTCATACTTTATTCTGAGCATGCGCGGGTTTCTAAGCATACACATGAACGTGTTTCTCGTCAAAAACCAGCCCGACGAGAAACACGACAAGGAAATTGAGACTCACGTTTTTTCCTCGTCGAGTTCCACGTCAGTTTTCTCGATGAAAAGCATACACACGACCGTTTTCCTCGGCAAAAAAGCTCTGCCACCAAGTTTCTTGATGGATTCTGTCGAGGAAAAACAATCGTGTGTACGAGGCCTAATGAAAAGAACACTCTGAGCAATACTGAAGGCTCCACATTGCAGTCTGCAAATGTATCAATGATTTGTATAGTACTGTACATTGTAGATAAAGTACTGCAGCGTCATTAAAAGAGTTAATGGTGGTATGCCCTCTCCATTAAAAATAATGATCTACATGCAACCCAGAAGAAGAGATAACCTAAGATATAGGATTTATGCGCTGAACTTTACAAACAAAGTATAACAAATGTCAATTTAATTAATTATGCAAGTCTTTTAATGGATTGAAACTTAGTATTTTAATAGAAATACAACAGCAAATAATGCAGAGTGTAAATTGTAAATAGCAAATTAAGTATTATTCTCCTTTTCTAGCAATTTTTTTCCAATTTTCAGGGCTGAAAATCAGGATCACATCTAATGTTAGGACTTTGCCAATGCTAGAGCTTTGTATTTTATCAACAAGAAAATACGACAGTATCTGATCCAGAGTGACCTATTGGTACAACCCAATAAAAACAAATCCACTTACTTAGTGTTCCACATACTGGGGTTGATTTACTAAAACCAGAGGATGAAAAATCTGTTGTAGCTCTGCATAGGAACCAATCAGTTCCCATGGTTTATTTGTCAAAGCTTTTTTGAGAAATCATACTTACATAGGTGGATGCAGTATCATTCTGATGCTGCCTCTGTCCCCCACCGGCTCTAAGGCTAAGAACCCAGTGGTCAAACACTGCTGATCACTCGCTTCTTAGGCCCCGTACACACGAGCAAATAGATTTGTTCAAATCGGTCGGACAGACCGATTTGAACAAATCTGTCTGCTGGGATGTATTGGTTTGATCGTGTACACACGATCAAACCAAAATCCCCGCCGGCAGACAGCGCGCTGACGTGTCGGTGACGTTGACGCCGCCACGTCACCGCACCAGGAAGTAAAACACTTCCGCGCATGCGTCAAAACCATTCGACGCGTGTGTGAGCAGATATGTCTGCTGGATAGCATACTAACCAGCGGACATGTCGGGCGGACGGGTTCCCAGCCGACAGATTTGAAAGCATGCTTTCAAATCTGTCGGCTGGCCAAATCCGTCTGTTTGCCCATACACACGATCAAATCTGTCTGCTGAAAGGGTCTGGCAGACCGTTTCCAGCAGACATATTTGATCGTGTGTACGCGGCCTTAGAGATCACAAAAGCACTGGGTTGTAGAGGAGGCGGGAGTGGCTGGCTCAGGCTCTCAGCAGATCACTGCCAGTGCAGACATCTTGGTGAATCCCGACCATATGGTGGCGATCTTTTCCCAGCCTTGACCGCCTCTGTGATGTCAACCTACAGCGGGCTTCAGCCTGCTGTATGCTGAAAACGGGTCACAGGTCATGGGGCATGATCTGATCTCGAGATAGTTTTATAGTTTATATTGGTTTCAGGGAAGGTAGCCACTGATTCTCTATTAGTACATAGTTTATTCTTGAGAAAGACCCATGTACTACTAAAAAAAATGTAAAGTCCCAGACTCCCCGTGTGTCCCACCCTCCAGGCATCTACAAGCTGGTATTCTAATAATAGCTTCTTTATTTTATTCTGTCTCTTACCTGATAGACGGGAGAGTCCCCCGTAGTATCGACCTGTGGGTCTATGCACATGTTGAGATCCCTCACCCACCAACAGTTTCCCTTCCTTAAATTCTGATCATTTTTTAAAAGTTTTACTCAGAAACCTGGATCTTTATTTGGAGAGTAAATGTAATTTAATTTGGCTGTACTTCTTCTTTAATTGAATAAGCTAAAGTTAGTAACTGATTGGCTACCATGCAGAGCTGCACCAGATTTTGCACTTTCCAGATTTTAGTAATTAGACCCCACTGTGCATATAAACTGTTTAACCTGACAAAAGATTTGCAATTTGTTCAACCAGTATTGTAATCCGTGCATCCCTTTGAGACAGGACAGCCAACCCAGTGACCTCACTTTTCTCCACTTTTCAGAAAAACAATACAGGTTCGGCAGAGATCTACCTCCCAACTTTCTTATTTCACAAGAAAGGAGCTCCAGATTTGGTCATCCTTGTATTTTCCCTAAGTGATAGAGAAAGGCGATTTTTTTCCTGTGTGAGCATTGTTGCACTGGGGATTACATGAACCTAATAATAAAAGAGAGAATTCTGGTATTTATAGAAGTTGTAATTTTAGTGAATGCTTAACTGGATTAAATGGTGTAGGTTGAATACAATAAACAATAGCATCCAATCCGTTAAAGGATTATTGTAGATTTGTAGATTTCAGTTTTCTGAATTGTATTGGTTATTGTATTTTGCGCATAGTCATTATGATAAGCTCAGGTATTTGAAATGTCAGTCTCCTGCTCAGTATCATTAATTTTTTTATTGTTACCCAACCTACACACATTCCATCATATAAAAACAGCTAACGTTGTCCATCAGAGATGGAGAGGACATTAAAAAAAAGAAAATATTGCCCAGGCCTTGCAATACCTTTAAATAAGTATGGGTATCAGGATACTTTATTGCCAAACAATAAAAGTTACATCGCTTTGAAAATAAGAATCACACCGTAGGATTTATAGCTGCAATTAAAATACCATTTCCAGTGAGGTCTTAACTTGTCTATGTGTACGTGTATACAGAAGGCACTATGAATGAAGAATGGGTTTGGATGAACCAAAATCTAAAACAAAATAAATATAGTAAAAAAAAAATCAATATTGCAATAAAAGCTAACATAAACTAACATAGACTGGACTTGTCTATAGATATAATTAAAAAGTAGAAAAAATAAAATATAAAATGAACATTTGGATAGTGCAAAAGGTCCAAATCTAACACAAAACAGACCTAACAAGTAAAGAACATTGGTACTGCTGAAATAATTTTTTTATATTTAGTTAAATGGTTTTAAAGGCAGAAGGTTTTTATCTTAATGCATTCTATGCATTAAGATAGAAAAACTTTTTTTTGTGTGCAGCTTCCCCCCTGTCCCCTTTATACTTACCTGAGCCCCATTTAGATTTGGCGATGTTGCATGAGAGCCTTGGCTGTCCAGGGATTCTTTCTCCTCATTAGCAGAGACAGCTATGTGTGCGCCATTGGCTCCTGCTGCTGTCAGTCAAAGTCAGTCTGCCAATAAGAAACAAAAGGGTATGGGGCCAAGCTGTGGCTCTGTGTCTGAATGGACACACAAACCAGTGACTTGGCTTGGCTGCCCCCATAGCAAGCTGCTTGCTGTGAGGGCACTCGGCGGGGGCAGGGGACAGGGGCCAGGAGTGCCGGTGAGGGACCAAAGAATAGAAAGCTCTGGGCTGCTCTGTACAAAACCACTGCACACAGCAGGTAAGAATACCAAGTTTTATTTTATTTTTAAACAAAAATACAAGACTTTAATATAACTTTATAGTGCTGTGCTCAAAAAAAAGTCAAATACAATGCGAGTGACTACTAAAGTGCTAAAATATTGCCAAACTAGGTAGAAACCTCCAGTCTTCTCCATCATTATGTGCATGATAAGTTCCCAAAGTGTAAAAGACACTCCACTCTGTTACCAGTGTACAAAACCTCCACCTACAATGGTGTGTAACTGTGTATAATAGCTAATCCTGTCTCATCAGATAATCTTTAGTACTCCAATTCTCAGGCAACAGTATCATTCTCCTAGTAAGGAAGCTCACATCATAGAGCCCAGAGATAGAGTATACATGGCAATGATTTATTGCAAGTAAAAACACACAGAATACAGTACAAAAATTGGTCTGGACTCACTCTGATGGCCGTCGATCTAACTCGCAGAAATATCAGAGTGACGTCAGCACGTAAAGGCCTCTACCAATGCATTTTGTGTTCATGTACAGTATATCCTCAGGGGATCCGCCTGGTAGTCGGATCAGCGGGCCATCAGAATGAGTTTGCACTGTTTTTTGTAATATATTCCATGGGTATTTTATATGTTTTGTCAATTTTTACTTACTATATACTCTATCTCTGGGCTCCATGGTGTAAGCTTTCTTACATAGGAGGTAGATATTGTTGCCTGAGAATTGGAGCATTGAGGATTACCTGATAATGTAGGATTAGCTATTATACACGCCATTGTATTTTAGCCATCTGGTGAGTGTAAAAAGGAGGTGGAGGTTTTGCACACTGGTAACAGCGTTGAGTGCCTTTTACACTTTGAGAATGTATTATGCAAATCATGATGGAGAAGACTGGGGGGGTTATTTACTAACGGAAAATCCACTCTGCAGTACAGGTGCAAATTTCAAGTGCAAAGTGCATTTAAAAGTGGAAATGCAGTTGCTGTAGATCTGAGGGGGGCACTCAAAGAAAATAAAAAAAATAACAACATTTTAGCTTTCACATGATTGGATGATAAAATCAGCAGATCTACCCCTCAGATTTACAGTAACTGCACTTCCTAGAGCACTTTCAGTGCAATTTCAAGTGCACTTTGCACTTGTAGTTTGCACTTGTAGTGCAAAGTGGATTTGCCTTTCGCACCCTGTCTTCAGGAACCTGTGTCTGTCCCAAAAGACAGCGGCCCATTTACAAAGTGCCGCGCGACTCACATATGTGCAGTAGGAAACGGGCAGTGAAGCTCCACTGCCTGTTTCCCTTAGATAGAATGGTGGTGCCGCCACCCGATCCGATGGACGGAACGGCCTCTGGGGGCCAACGTCGTGGGCTCCCTGGACAGGTATTAAAAGTCAGCAGCTGCTACAGTGTTTGTAGATGATGACTTAAAAAAAATTAATTCACCTGGAACACCGTTTTAATGGCACATCCCATCTTGGGACTTTTTGTATGGGTTATTGCAATAGAGTTTATATAGTTCTCTGGCTAATTTAACTATGAATATCATACCACTATATCAAAAGTGGGGCCCTTTGTGGGCTGTAGCACTATTGCATAAATAATGTTAACATAAAGACATAGTCAAGGATAAGGGCAGAAAAAAAATAGACAGTTGCAAACCAAAACCAGTGAAACAAGTTTAGCTATAGCCACATCCGCTTTAAAACTGTTTAAATCACAAAGCAAATAAAGCATAAAACGATCACGAAGTATAAAATTACAAGAAAACAGATTATGAAAGCTAATATTCAAATTATAATTGCTTGTGACTCTTTAATTAAGTCTAGATGGGGTTAGGTTAGCCATATCATCAGGTACAAGTCATCAAGTTTGAGAAAATGTCATTGCTTTTTAAGGTTGGAAGTTTAAATGCTAATATTGTTTATTTATCCACTGAAGTTAGATAATTATTGGCTTAGCAGAGAGTCCTCCTCAGAAATGTCAGATAGGATATTGGGAACTATAATGTTAACATTTGTTTACTTGATGAAGTTAAGTAAGTTTTGGTGATTTTTTTAAAAAGGCAGAGCCTTGACTGATGTAGTTAGCAACCTAAAAAAGATGATATACCAGAATATACAATATTGTAAAGAAATTGCTCTCCTATCTGGTTCTTTACCTGGTAGTAGACATGTGCACAGTAAAATATTTTGTTTCGTAATTTTGTTTTCTTCTGAAAAATAAATGTATTTAGTTACTCCCGAAATTCGTTTTTATTTATTTTGTAAAATGCATTAGTCCGAAAATCGAAATTAAGGTCGAATCTGTCTCTCTATGTCGAATCTGTCATTAAAGGCTTATGGTGTCTGTCGAATGTTCTTAAAAAAAAAAAAAGAGTAAAGGTTAGGCAAATTTGACCGCAACGAAAACGAAAATAAAGTATTTGGTTTCCGTTTTCGTTTTCTGTGCTTTCATTATCGTTTGTTAAAACGATAACGAAAATACCTGAAATTCGGACGAAAATGCATTGGGACGAAAACCGATGCACATATCTACCTGGTAGTGGCCTGAAAGTTGTTTTCCATCTATAGTGTGGTTGTTTGGCCATCAGCTGTGGATTTAAAGAGCAAGTAAACCCTGATGGGGTTTACTTCCTTTATGTCTCACTGCAAAGGTAAAGCATAATGGGCTACTATGCAACGCATAGTAGCCCATTATGTGACACTTACCTGCAGGAGAAGCCTGTGATGTCACCATCTTCCTCCGTGGTAGCGAGCGTCCATCTTCACCCCTCTTCTTCCGGGGGCCGCAAACTCCAGGTCTGTGACTGTCCGGAGTTGCGTGACATCAATCTCACGCATGAGCCTTTAATGGCATTACCCAGGCTTGAAATGGAACAGCGTGCCCTTTCAAGACAGTTCATGCGCCGTTGAAGGTGTCACTCGGGGAAATTACACATATCTCCGAGACCGTGTAGGTCTCAGAGATATTGCAAGCACCTACAGGTAATCCTTAATCTAAGCTTACCTGTAGGTGTAAGTTCTCTCTGAGGGTTTACAACCACTTTAATGTCTGCTAGGTGATTACAGGCTGTGTTTTGGCCTTATCTTTTCCTCCTGGCATTGTGTCAGCCTTCTCTTAATCATGTGTCTTTGTCCTAATGCTTTGTTGCAAATGTAGACTTGCTTTTTATGACTCTAGGTATGATAACTGCTAAGTGCATATGCACCAGTGTGAAAGTGCACATTTCAGCATGCTCAGTGATTGGTTGAGTGTGTATTTAAAAGGTCATGGAGTCCTGAGTCTCACTGCCTGAGGGTGGGAGCTGCAAGCTGGTGATTGACTGCTAGAACCACCCTGCATTCTACCAAAACATCACCTGATTGTTAACTTGTGCTTCCCTTCACCATTCCCATCTAGACCCATCCTGTCTCCCGCTGTGGGCTTTGTGAGAGTGAGAATGACAGCGTTGGCGGGGACAGCTCTGCGCAGAATGGCTACTAAATGGAATTATTGCGGCAGTCTGGATAGGACATGGACTAGGTCCAGACTCGGACCGTGGTCAAGCTTTTAGTAATGCCTGCTCTAGTCTTATACTGTCTTCTATTGTCTTCTACTGTATAGACATTTTTTTATGGATACTGAGCTGTACTGTATATTCTCTTATTCTCGAGTATCAACTCTAAACACAAACAGCAGCACTCACAGATATCCGAATACTTTGATTCCAAACAAGTTTATACTACCAACAACATGTTGTGCTGTTGTATCCATATACATTATACAAAACAAGTACAGTATGTAAAAAAAAAACAAGCCCACCTAAAAAGTCCCAAAGTGATTTAAATAACTGTATCCACTTGTGAGATCCAACCTTTAAAAGTCTACACTGTGGCTGGTGGAGGAGTGGATGCATTTATTTAAATCACTTTGGGACTTTTTAGGTGGGCTTGTTTCTCCACCTACACTACATGTTGTTTTGTATTATTTTTTATACATGTGCACACTGAAATATTTTGTTACAGAATTTTGTTTTTGTCCGAAACATTAATTAATTTAGTTACTCCCGAAATTAGTTTTTATTTATTTAGTTTTGTTAAAAAATGCATTTGTCTGAAAATCTGAATTAATTAAGGTTGAATATGTCAATTGAAGGCTTATAGTGTCTGTCGAATGTTCTAAGAAGATTAGATGAAGCAGCTAAACTGTACGATGACGCGATCGTACATTTCCAGTCAAATGCTCCGCCCACAAGGGGTTGATTATTACTAGTCAACTAACATTAGAATTCTTCTATAGCCTATGGGCGGAGCATTTGACCATAAATGTCCGCGCGCGGTGATCGGATGTTTTTAGATGCTTCGTCGATACTTCATGTCTCTATAATGTTGAATCTTTTCTCTCTATGTCGAAGGTTAAGCCCATTCAACTGCAGGTTCGATAGACACAGATCGCTATTGTCACCATCATGTTTAATCTTCTATCTATATCGAACTGTTCTTGCAACAAAACAAAAATAAAGCATTTTTTATGTCGGATCTTTCGGATTCTGCAAATGCGTTATCTTTTTTTAAAACAAATCCCCTGAAATTTGGATGAAAATGAATGTGCATGTCTATTATTTTTATAGACACAACAGCACATCACATTGTTTGTAAATGCACACAATTGCAAGTCTATACATTTACAATGGTGGCATAGCAATGCTTCCAACAAATGGGGATGTTGCGCGTTTTAATCATAAATGTGTGTCTTTGTTTTTAGACAGTGAGACCCTCTTTTGGCTTTTTGCTATTATTGATTCCTGAACTGCGTCCTAAAGAAGCATAGCAGCGAAACGCATTGATACACTCAGGCTTTTATCAAACAATTTGTATTTTTGTGTATGATTTTTATTATTGTCTTGTCCTTTTGTATACCATGTATGTGTATTTTTTCTATTAAAATTATTTTTGTATTTTCCAATTGTTTACTGTGCCATTAAAGTCCGATTTGGGTTCACATTTGGTGTTCGCCTCCCCCTTTCTTTAGCATTATATATGGATGTGGCAATGTGAGTGCTACTCTATTATTATTTCAATGGTGGCATAACTCTTTTGTAAATCTCAATATCTAAATATCTTTCATAAGACTTCATAAGTGTGTACAACTACTCTTTAGACTGAAAATTATAAGGTCTGTGGCCATTTTTTGGTCGACAGGGCTGATTTATAAATCACCAGTGCACCCTAGCGACTGATATTTGCTCAGTTTTTAAATAAGGTATATGTACTGTACTGTATTTACATTGGGATGCAACAACAAAAAGATGCTTGTAAAGCAAATGTCGTGTCTTATTGCTGTTATCAAGGAAAAATGTTGTCCATGGTTATAATGGAAAGGTTTTATTCTTCTGGCCACTTTGCATGTAATAACATTATAAATTAGCAGAACTTCAGTTTAACAGCTTCTCAATTCTAACCCTTCTGCTTGGAAGAGATATAAAGTTAAGGTTACAAATTGTTAAATCCAAGCACATATTTCCACATTTCTCATAGTTATGACCACTTCCACTTTTCTACTTGAATGTATGGGTAATATTTTATTATCTCTCAGGCAACCAAGGTGTTCCCACTCATAATATTAAATGCAAATACACCAAGAAATTAGGTTCTCTCTGCAGAATGACTAAAAGATTAAGAGTCAGGTGCTCTATATTGGCATGTAGAAATAAATCCAGTAATCCAGAAATGCAAGGCTACATTTAAAGTGTAATATGCAAAAAAACAACATACGTGATAACCACCAGTTTTTATCTAACTATACACAGTATGTGTGTATGTATCTATGTATAAATATTTGGCAGAATACAAATTGGCCTAAATTGATGAAGAAATTTGATTGTTTTATTTTATTTATTGGGTGTGTTTTAAAGCAGAAAATAAAAAATATTGTTTTTCTTTTCAAAATTATAATTTTTTTGTTTGTAGCGCAAAAAAAAAACAATACAAAAAAAACAAACAAAGAGGTGATCAAATACCACCAAAAGAAAGCTCTATTTGAGGGAAAAAAATACATACATTTTATTTGGGTACAGCGCCACACAACCCGATATTGTTAGCTAAAGTAAAGTAGTGCCATATTGCTAAAAAAAATGCCTGTTTTTTTAAGGGGGCAAATCCTTTTGGGGCAGAAGTGGTTTAAGTAGCTGTAAACTCTCATATATACTCAATGAAGTGAACAACTTCAGATGATACACAGAGATTAAACAAATCTCCCTACATACGTTGTATTTGTATATCTGCTGTCTTCAGATTTCTATACTGTTTAGAACAGTGGTTCTCAACCTTTCTAATGCTGTGACCTCCTTGATAAAATTTCCCACGTTTTGGGGACCCCTAACAGTGAAATTATTTTTGTAGCGTGGGTTGTCAGCACCCAAGGCAGGACAAGTAATTTACGCCCCTAACCCAAGAACATTTAGCGCTCCCTGAGTCCCCTCCACTCGTACAGTATTAAAGCCCATTATGGTACATTTTAGAATGTACCACTTTTTTTTCTTTGTTCTCTCTATCCTAATTTCTTGTTTTATTTCCCCTCATCCCTCTCTCTACCCATCTTTCTTGTTCTTTTTCTTTGTTCCCCCCCCCTCTTTTCCTCTCCCTTGCATGTATTCTCTATTTTTATTCCTTCTCTTAGTCCTTGGTGAGGGGTGGGGGGAATGGAATGATTGGCAGTGCTTCTGGTGGGTGGGATGAGTGGCAATTCTCGGGGGGAGTTCTGATCGGCCAACTTAGGTGCTCTTGATCAAGGTCACCTGCTGATCTGAGAACAGTAGTGGGGACTTGTAATGGTAACTATAATCACAGGTAGTGTTACTCACTGTGTCTCAGAATTTGTGGTGTCTTATAGCAGTGACACCTATCCTGCAATCAGGAGATAGGGTCTCCTCCAGCCTCTCCCACTTCACATTCCTCACCTCACCAGTCAGCTGACCTCTAGTCTCTGCCCCCTAGCCATTCTGGAACTGAATAGGTGGCTGCAAAGAGGCTGACTGGGTGTCCACGGGTTCCTGAAACATGCCCAGCTGGGCGGCCACGGGATCTAGGAACAGCCCAGCTGGGCGGCCACATGATCCAGGGACGGCTCTGCTGAGCAGCCGCAAAAAGGCTGGGAGAGTGATGCGGGCTTCAGGAACAACCCAGGATTCAGTGACCCCCTGGCAAATCATGATTTGAACCCCGAGGGGGTCCTGACCCCAGGTTGAGAACCACTGGTTTAGAAAGTGATCATCATGCTACAAATTAAGATGACCCATGTAGCTACACAGCAGCAGATCACTTCAAATACTGATTTATTGCTGGCCACAATCAACCAGCAATAGATTCCCTACAGCGGTGATCTACTTCACTATGGAGAGGCTGCACAGAATTTTAATAGCTCTGCCCTGGTCTCCATATTTATAAGAAGTATTGCGATGTCAACTGTGATGTCACTACACTCTCCATGTAAACACAACACGGGAGTGTTGCATTTACATTCATTTCTACAGCCCACTCCTATAAATCCATTTGAATACTTATAAGAGGCAGAGACAGTATGCTCTTTCACACACTATTGGCCTTAGGAATGAAAGTCTTCAATTCCTCGTAATAAAAAAATGCTTTTCTTACTATAGAAGGGAGTTCATACATCCCCTCACATTTTTCAAAAATTGGAGGGTCTTTCACCATTACTACGATCCCTGGGTTCCCAATTTCTCTTCACTTCCATCCAAGTGATTGACCCCTATGCCTCGCCCCTTGCTTCCTTATTTTCTTCTCACCTTTCACCTTCCTTTCTACCCTTCAGATAAATTCATCTTGTTCAAACTATTATTACTGTACCTAATTCAGTTCACTATGTTCTACAGGATCTTTACCTTTGGGTCGGTCTTACTCTCTGTTACAGACCCTTCCAGCTAGTCAAAGGGAGTGAGGGAGCCCCCCAGGGCACAGAATTCTCCTGTCAGGGGTACCTCCTGGGGGCCTCCCCTCTTCTCTAGCCTTCCTTCATTCCTCAAAATTACCAGCGAGTGAACCTAAATATGAAGTTGTTAGCTAGACTGTTCCATTTTGTCTCTTGGCTTTATATTGTACAAGATGTGCCATATGCATGTACTGTATATTTTGAGATTTTCTTCAGTCTCAAATTTGTGATCATTTCAATAAAAAAAAATTGAAAGAAAAAAAAAAATGGAGGGTCTTGTGAATGTCAAAGCTCATACAGTAAACTGTTTTGGATAGAGAAGATGTGGTTTGTGAAAAACAGCGTTAAAAATAGAATTTTCCTTCAATTAATCAAAGCTTGGCATTTGTGTACAAGGGAAAACAAATAGATTGAACAGAGCCAGCACATCAGGCATTAAATAGTGAATAAATAATAAATAAGTAAAGTTGTAGTTATACATTAAGATTCATAAATAACTAATATAATATTCATACATACCAGTACACAGATAAGTCCCAGCTGTGTCAGCAAAGGCAATATGAATGGCATATAATAAGTTTAAAACTTGCGTCCTCTGCAGGATAGTGTAAAGTCAATGTCAAAATGTCAAAAACAATGCATGTAAATGAATGCAATAAAACACTCCCATGAGGTTGGACATTATAAGGCTCAAGTAAAAGTCCCTCCCTTGCAGTACTTAAACATATACTCCAGTCAACCATTTACATAAAAAATAAGTCTACAAACTTAGCTTAGCTAATGGATAACTTTACATAGCTACGTCCCTATGATTGTCTATATCCTTTGCTTCCTCATGGTCCACAAAAAATATCCAAATATATATATATATATATATATATATATATATATATATATTAATATATATTAACAACTTCATCCCTGGACCATATTGCTGGTCAATGACCGGACCACTTTTTGCGATTCGGCACTGCGTCGCTTTAACTGGCAATTGCGCGGTCATGCGACGTGGCTCCCAAACAGAATTGGCATCCTTTTTTTCCCACAAATAGAGCTTTCTTATTGGAAATTCAGATCTTCTATGTGGAACTCTGACAGAGAAAAAATTGTGCATGCTCAAAATCAAGTTGACGCATGCTTGGAAGCATTGAACTTCATTTTTGCAAGACAGCTTGAACAGAATTCCGACGGAAAATTCCTTCGGATTTTATCCCATTGGAAATTCCAATTGTGTGTACAGGGCATTACAGGATGAATTAGAATGAGATGATAGGTGGAAGAACTGGTAGTGTAAACCTTTAAAGGATCACTAAAGGATTTTTTTTTTTTTAGCTAAATCGCTCCTTTACCTTACTGCAGTACTGGTTTCATGTCCTTATTGTTCGTTTTTGCTTTGAAGTTGCTGTAATCCTGCTCTGATCTCCACACTTCCTGCTTGTCTGTTTCCTTATAACCACCATACTGGGAGCTTTCTCACGGTGGTCTAAGCTGTCATTACTGTGTGTAAAACTTTCCAGAATCAATCAGATTCATTTTAAAAACAAAGCACTGCCCTGGATTTGTTTGTTTTTGTTCTGTGTGTCTCTTTCTACTTCACAGAAACATGAAGCCAGTTCAAAAGTGAAACTAACCTGCAGGCACATTATATGATTGTTTTTTATCTATTTTTAATCATTTTGAAAAGGAATCAGTTAACTTTTATGTCTCTATACCCTGTGAACAGTCATTTCAGCAAAAAATATTTTTTCCTTTAGTGACCCTTTAACTGTGCATCTGTTTGGGGGAGGGGGGTATGGCTCTCGTTTTAAAGCATGTGTTGTATGCAGTCAAATGTTTTCTCTATCAGCATATTGAGGTTTCTGTATATAAAACAGAATTGTAAAGCAGCACAGATACTGCCGTTATTAATTGGTAAAGAAATTTGACTTAACTAAATGAGTTAACATGAATTAATGGTATTGATATTAAAAATTATTCCCACAGAGAAATGTAATTAGTTACTAAGCAGAATTTTGCAAGTGCATACTGTTTATTATACAGTTTACAAATGAGTACTTATTGAACAGTAATAGGATCTGTCAGCTGCACACAGGACAGTCATTTTGTACACTGATGTAAAATTTGTGGGAACTCTGGGGTTGATTTTCTAAGAACCGAGAGTACAAAATGTGGTGCAGCTCTGAAAGGAAACTATTCAGCTTCCAGTTTTTTTTTTTTTTTGTCAAAGCTTAAAGGGATTGTAAAGGTCCATCTTTTATTTTCTAAATAGGTTCCTTTAAGCTAGTGCATTATGGGTTCACTTACCTTTTCCTTTGATTTCCCTTCAGTAAGTTTTCCACCATCATCCGAGTGGTGGAAAGTCATTTAGAACAGCTTACTGAACACCTTACTGAGGAGAAACAGGAAGTGAGAAATTCAGACAAAGAAAACAAAGAAAAAAAAACATTTAGAAGGGAAATGGAAGGAAAATGTAAGTGAACCAACAATGCACTAGCTTAAAGGAACCTATTTAGAAATAAAAAATAACCTTTAGAACCCCTTTTAATTGAACAAGCTGAAGTTAGAAGCTGATAGGCTACCAGGCACAGCTGCACAATATTCTAAATGCACCAGTTTTAGTAAATCTCCCTCTCTGTGTCTCCAATAGGGGTGAGCCAAATGTAACCTGGGTTCAGTTTAAGGCAGGTTCGGCAAACATTAATGAAGTTCAAGTGCTGAATCCTTACCCCATAAAAGCCAATGGCAGCAGGATATAAAAACAGTAAGGCCTCGTACACACGACCAAGAAACTTGTCGTAAAAGAAACATTGTTTTCCTCGACGAGTTCCTTGTCAGGCTTGTCGAGAATCTTGTCAAGCTTTCTTTGTGTACACACTGTGAAGACAAAATCTTGTTGTTCTCAAACGCGGTGACGTACAACACGTATAACGGCACTATAAAGGGCTGCTTTTGCTAATCTCATGTTAGTGCATGGTAAGTAAAAGTTTGGTGAGAGACGATTTGCGATTTTCAGTCTGTTACAGCGTGACAAATGTTCTATCTCCATTACAAACGCTACTTTTACCGAAGGTGCGCTCCCATCTCACACTTTATTCTGAGAATGCGCGGGTTTCTAAGCATACACACGAACGTGTTCCTCGTCGTAAACCAACCCGACGCAAAACATGACAAGGAAATTGAGACTCCCGACAAGAAAAAGAGAACTTTCTCGACGAAAAACATACACAGCAAAAAAGCTCTGCCACCAAGTTTCTTGATGGATTTTGACGAGGAAAATGGTCGTGTGTACAAGGCCCAATAGTAATTTTCTAGGCCAGTTATGGCGAACCTTGGCACCCCAGATGTTTTGGAACTACATTTCCCATGATGCTCTTCTACACTGCAGAGTGCATGAGCATCATGGGAAATGTAGTTTCACTGCTCTAGACTAATAGGCAAGAGATTGTAAAATAAATGACATGTACCTTTTATTTAACATTTTTACACTGTTCCTATTACAAGGAATGTAAACAACCCTTGTAATAGAAAAAAAAGCATTACAGGACCTCTTAAATATGACACTAAAATGCAAAAAATAAAATAAATGTTATGTAATTAAAAAAAAAAAAAAAAAAAAATTTCCTTTAACCCCCCTGGCGGTATTCCCGAGTCTGACTCGGGGTTACATTTTCATGCTGCGATCTGTAACCCCGAGTCTGACTCGGGCTCGCCTCGCAGAGTGCACAGACAAGGTTTACGTACCTTGTTTCTGGATCCAACGATGCATCCGCGCTGTGTGAGCGAGCGGGTCCTCGCTCGATTCACACAGTGTCCCCGTGTGCCGCCGAGCTCCATTCCCTGCGACGTTACGACTCACAGGGGCGGAGATCGGCGCCAAATTTAAGAAAGTAAACAAAACACTATACATACAGTATACTGTAATCTTATAGATTACAGTAATGTATGTAAAAAATACACACCCCCCTTGTCCCTAGTGGTCTGCCCATTGCACTACATGATCTTTTATATAATAAAAACAGTTCTTTCTGCCTGTAAACTGTAGATTGTCCATAGCAACCAAAAGTGTCCCTTTATGTCAAAAATGGTTTTAGAGCAGCTAAAAAAACAGCGATAATAAATTATAATCACTTGCAGAATTGAGTGATAGCGATTTGTGGGGAAATTCGTTGTAAAAAAGTAATGACAGCAACAATTCTGCAACTGAGGAAATTTCAGTGATTTTGAGTTGATTACATTATTGAATAATTTTTATTATAATTATATTATCATATGTTATAATTATTTTTGAATTATTTATTATATTATAATTTATAATTTTATTTAAAAAAAAAATGTCACACCAGGGATGCCTATTAGACTCTTGTTTGGTCAAATTTAAGTGAGTTATTCTTAAGAATTACAAGCCTACAGTATAAAACGCTAAATTTCCTTGCAAACAATGGTACCGCATTCAGCACCTAAAATCAGAAAGAATCATACCGCCAGGGAGGTTAAGAGCATTGGGCGGTTTTGAGGTTGCTTCCGCCCTGCAATTTTATGGAGACGGGAGGGAGCCATCTTCCCCTCACTCGTCTCCATGTCACACAAGGGAGCAGACACGTTCGCCTCTGTCGCTGCCATCAGCCCCGGTAAGCGGCGGAGGGCACCAGAGAGCAGTGATCGTAAGAGTGGCTACTTTTTCTGGGCACAGTTGGCTGCATATGATGGGCACAGTGGCTGCATATGATGGGCACAGTGGCTGCATTTGATGGCACAGTGGCTGCAATTGATGACACAGTGGCTGCAAATGATGTTTTTGTTCGCGCCCCCCATACATTTTGAGCACCAGCGGCCAATGCTAACATGCCTCCATTTACTAAAGGCACATATGCTGCTTACTTTGAAAAGGAAGATGCACCTTCCCTGGGGAATTTCCCTGGAGCTTAGTACATGTGGTAAAATTTGCAAAGAATACCCACTCACATGCCTTGGATTGGATTATGGATGTCAGCCAAGCTTTACCTAATTTTACAGAATTAGACACCCCCGCTCCACCACTCCTACTAGCTTAGGAGGGTGTATTTTTTTCCATTATCTGTGCCCCTCTCTGATGATCATGTGCTGGTCAGAGCGGAGGGAATGTTTCTTCAGTTTTGGGTGCATGCCCATTCAGCTCCGCTCACAGGTTCTTCTGCCTTGGCTCAAGTGCCGGCCAGCCGCCTTCCTGCTTATCTCCTTGCCCCCCTGGTGGAGTGATCTTCCTCCACTCCCCATCCAGTAGTAGCGGGGGCCCGGAGAGTAAGGCTTGACAGGCTGTGAGGCGGGCGGCGGCAGTGACGGGCAGGGAGTCGCTGATTCCCGCCATTACTAGTGAAAAAAAAGTATGTCCCGGATTTCATTTTAAAAATCTGGTCACCTTGACTAAGCAGGAACAAATTGTTGTATGAGTGGAACGTTGCACAGAATCATCTGGAAGGAGGCAACAGTGTCATGTAGCGTTCAGTAGAGTTTCTCTTCAAGGCAATATGGCTATACATATACACTGCTTGTTATCTCATGTAATGTTAGTTATGAACTAATTAGTGGTGAGTGCCATTCCTGTCACTTTTCCATGATTTATATAAAGGTCATCTGACTACAAAATGTGCAGTCTACAATGAAGGGATTAGCATTAGACAACATGGCTATTTATTTTTTTACTTTCTCTAGTTGCCTGAAGACCATCTTGTGGACTTGTTGACTGCAGTCCTACTTCATATGCCAGGATAGATTATAACATCCAAAACAGGGAGTCTACGCCGAGTGACAGTTTGGATGTCTCTTTGTGGGCTAAATAATTCAATTCTAATAATGTTGTCACATCACTGCAATAATCTCTATTCGCGGTAAGGTGACAGCTAGTTTTAAAAATGAGTAAGTAAAAACACTTACCAAGCAAGATTTCTGTTACATAAAATAAGGAAACCTGCTATATTAAATGCCACATTTTAGCTTTATTGATTATCATTTTATATCATGTATTATACATTTTTTATTATTATTTTATGTTATTTTCACTATGGTTATGTTCATATGTATCCATCTCTTGTTTTATGATTATTGGACTGTTTAAACCAACTGCTGAACTTTGCTTTGTTGCTGCGTTAAGCAGAAAAAAAAAAAAAAAACACGTTATCTATTGAGTTTCCACATTTTGATCCCATATCTTTACAAACCTTGATGAAAGGGATGATGTATGGCCCCCAAAAATATGTTGGCTTTTATACTAAATTTATGTTTGGAATAAACTTAATTTCAAACTTTAACATTTTAGTGTGGAACTTTAATTCCAGATCCAAATATTCTCTTCATGACCCAAGCTGATTGTGATAACCTTTTGGCGCTTGAAATTTGCCTACCTAGATGCCCAACAGGGGTACAATTAGAATTCCATGAACATTATTATAAATTCAAAATTGTAATCCATCTTCACCTCTTACATCAGGATCCCCAGAGAGACCCCCTTACATCAGGGTCCCCAGAGATCCTCCCCTTACATTAGGGTTCCCAGAGAGCCTTCCCTTACATCAGGGTCCCCAGATAATCCCTCCTTACATCAGGGTCCCCAGAGGGCCCTCCTTACATCAGGGTCCCCAGAGGGCCCCTCTTACATCAGGGTCCCCATAGCCCCAATTACATTAGGGTCCCTAGACAGCCACCCCCCCTTCCATAGGTTTCCTGTGTACCTGGCTGGTTTCCGCTATTTGTGCACCTCCAACCCCCAGCACAGGGGGAGGTTGGAGGGGGGCGAACAGTAGCTCTATGATGCCTGTGAACCACGCAATCTCCCTGAGGCTTGAAGTTCTCCTCCCAAGTATATACAGTGGAGAAGGGAGGGGCCACTGACCCAGGCAGCTATCAGCAACAGTGTACAAGCAGAGTGACTAACTTGTACACTGAAGAGTGAAACTGATAGCTGCCGGGGTCAGAGGCCCCTCCTCTCTCCACTGGATACACTCAGGAGGAGAACTACAAGCCCCAAGGGCACCATACAGCTGAAGATTATGGCCTCCCACTCCCCCTACTGCATCCCAAACTGAAAGCCAGAGGTGCAGGGGGAAATGCCGGGTCTTGGGGCCCCCAACAGCGGCAGAACGACAGGTCGTAAATGCAACTCTGAAAGTTCCACTACTGCCTGACAGGGTCTTTTTAAGATAAACCTGCCATGAGGGTAAAATGTAGGCTGCAATTGCTAACCTCCATCTGAAAAAATAATTGCCTGGATGTCATGATGATACCCAGGGTTTAAAATTTTCTTAAACCATTGGCCTGTAACAAATATGCAAATTAAGAATCCTGACAACAGCCAATGGAGGTAAGTATTTGCATCCTTTGTATCTCTCATCAGACAGGTTCCACGTTACACTTCTGCTGTGTTTTGTTAAACATCACCGCTAAAGATTTAAAATGAACACGGTTGAGCACCTTTGTTGCATACAGTAAAAAATCATCCTAATAGCAAATATTAAAGCTCTCTGGCTAGTAAATAAGTGCAGGAGAACTGTGATTTATGTACATTTTTACTAAATTGCCCTTTATCTGATTTACAACATTTGCTATTTATAAATTTGCTGAACATTATTCCTTTTGCTTTTCGCAAAATGCACATTACTCCACAGATGTAGAAAACCTGAATTTTCACTTTGGTCACTGTTTCATACTGCTTCAAGCAAAAGATATTTGCAACTTGTGATATTTAAGACTGTTTGGCTTTAGCTTCCAGATACAATTCTTGGCCTGAGAATCAGTGTGACAAGTTACTGCACGCCAAAATCTCCAGGAGATTATTAACACTCAGTTAAACAGATGCTTTCAATGCCAAATAAAACTTGCTTTTAATTCTTTAAAACATATACATCTTATCGCTCAAGAAGCAACGTAAAGGACCACTAAAAAAAAATAGCTGGTATGTATGGGAAAAAAAAAAACTTGTTGTAAGAGGATGGTTTTGGTTATTCATATCTAAACCCAAAAGCAAAAACTTAATATATTACAGTTTACCTGTTCTTAGATGTGGTAGCTGCATTAATTTCCTAATTTTCTGGCTTAATTTTCACTTGATTTCTGCCTGGTCATCCTGCAGGGATGTTACCAGGGTTGTAAAAGAGCTGGGTCATATTTGGGCACTGTATGAAAACTAATGATCCTGGGTATGGTTAAATTGCAGTGGTAGAGCCTGTGCTAGACAAGGCAGTAAGACAATAGAGCGTCTTCAGCAGTTCGACCACAGTGTTTGCACAAAGAGGGAACACTCTTTTATGACAGTCTGGTAACACAGCTGCCAGAATTATCAGAATGCAACAGATTTTTTTTTGTGCCAGACCCCCCTCCACATTAAGTATGCATAAATTATATACAATTCTTAGAACTTTGGGTTTTCTGCTCAGAACAGTCCTTGCCATGGTCAACCAAAGTCATATCCAGAGGTTGTCTTTAGGAAATAGACGTACGAGTGCTGCCAGCATTTTTGCAGAGGTTGAAGGGTTAGGGGGCTGTCATGCCAGAAGGAAGCCTCTTCTAAAGATTGGATTTGATTGGAATAAATGCTTATAGAGCGCCGAATGCGAGTTGTGAAACTCTCGTCTAAGATGATACATAAGAAAACCTGAAAACTGTTTGCTAAAGACAAGCAAACTAAGGACATGGATTACTGGTACCATGTCCTGTGGTTTGATGAGACCGAGATAAACTTATTTGGTTCAGATGGTTTCAAGCGTATGTGGTGGCAACCAGGTGAGGAGTACAAAGACAAGTGTGTCTTGCCTACAGTCAGGCATGGTAGTGGCAGTGTCGTGGTCTGGGGCTGCATCAGTGTTGCCAACACTGGGGAGCTACAGTTCATTGAGGGAACCATGAATGCCAACACGTACTGTGGCTTATTATTATTAGAATGGGAGAATGGGAAAAGCTCTGGAGAAATCCTGGAGGCGAGTATGGGAGGAGGTGACAAGGGAGCTAGAGAGAAGGAGGTCTTGGGAGGACCAAAGAAAGCAGCTCGGTTGATATTTTGAGACTAGGTTAGTGATGTAGCTGGGGCAGAGTTGTGAATGGCTTTGTAAGTTATTGTTAGTACTTTGAATTTTTTTTCGTTGGGTGACTGTAAGCCAGTGCAGGGATTGGCAGAGAGGGGAGGAGGACAATGAATGGTTGGTAAGGTGGATGAGTCTTGCAGCAGCATTCATTATGGACTGAAGGGGGGATAGATGTAAAGTAAATCCAGTGAGGAGTGAGTTGTAGTAGTCGAGGCGAGAGATAGCAATGGAGTGAATTAGAAGCTTGGTGGTGTCATTGGTTAAAAGCCATCCAGGCTAAAAGGCATGTAGACATGGATTATCTTCAAAAAGGCTGCAATAGATCACTTGCCTTGCAAAGTGGATTTTACTTTTGTAAATCAACCCTATAATGCCATCCATTTAGGTTTTACATTTACCTTAAACTGGTTCTTTTTTAAATACTGATTTATGCATTGACATACCTCCATTAGACCTTGGTCCATCCAGCTTTATGTCTGCTATTAAGACTGGTAGCTTACTGAGGGAGCATTAAGAAGAATAAGGGGGTCTATCAAGGACTAAACTTATGAGCCCCAACACACAGGGAATCTGGTTTATACAATTTACAGAGATAAAAAAGCAAGTTATAGTTACACTGAATTGCCACTAGATGTTAGCACCAAGACATTAATACATACATGACATCTAATGCAGCAGTAATCGATACACGATAATTGAAGAAAGAATGGATTTTTTAGACATAATTAAACAATATTATGTATAATTTTATTAGAACAAGAGAAAACATATATTAAGACAATTGTTACAAATAAATGTAACAAGATCACATGCTTTTATGTGATTATTAGAATATCACTTATGCCTTTTTTCTTTGCATCCTTATCCATCAGATATGACTCCTGAAGAAGCGCATGGTGCACAAAACTAGTCGAGCCTAGATTGAATTTATATCGAAAGGAATTGACATACCCTGAGTTGGCCTATCGAATCTTCTTTTTCTTGATACCTCTATTAGGTTAACATCCGGTTAGGTTATTCGTTGTAATACCACATAGGATTACTTATCATTCTCAGGGATGTCTAGCAGAACCATAGTTGTTGAGGATGTATTGGACTACCAGGTGGCCAGTGGAATTTATTTAGCCCACATCCCTTGTTACATGTATTTTTAACAATTATATATGTCTTAAAGCAGAGTTCCACCCAAATATGGAACTTTCACTTTTCCAAACCCTCCTCCCCTCCAGTGTCACATTTGGCACCTTTCAGGGGGGTGCAGATACCTGTCTAAGACAGGTATTTGCACCCACATTTCCGGGAACAGACTCGTGCGGGAGTCACGCCCATACCCGCACCCCCTCTGTCTTCCGGGAAACAGACTGTTCCCAGGAGGGAGCAGGGAACCAGTGTCGGCGTGCCACACTATACGCTTCACTTCCCGATTCCCTCAACGAGTATGGCGGCAGGTGCAGCCGAGAGATGAGCGAGCAATTGTTCATCCTCGGCTGCCGACATCATGGGCGCGCTGGACAGGTTAGTATCCATATTTTAAAAGTCAGCAGCTGCAGTGTTTGTAGCTGCTGGCTTTTAAAAAGAAAATTGGCGGAACCTTTAATATATGTCTTCTGTTTTTCTAAAAAAAAATCATACATTTTTAAATATGCCTGAAAAGTCCATTCTTTCTTAATTTGCTGATAATTATCTTGATAACTCTTAGGATGTGTCAGAGTGTACCAATACAATGTCCACAGTACCAGCCTGTGAAGACACCCTTATTTCCTATTTCTATACACGATAAGTGTTCCGGAACAAAACTAATACAAAACGGATTGACTGCTTTTCCTGGAGCTGCTCAGCCATTTTTGGTGCAAAGTCATTGCATCAGTCTTTGAACGAGCCTAATCAGCTTTGATAATTTCAGCAACTGACAAAGAACAACCGTTCTAATGTAAAACTGTCTCCATATTACTAACAGGTCAAAAGTCAAATAATCTAAGCCTGTAAAAGAAGGAGCTATATACTTACCCTTCCAGCAGCCTGTGTGTTGAACCCCCCCCCCCCTATTGCTGATCTCGGGTTACTGCAGGTATTGGACATTTTTGGGTGGGGGGATATCTGCTTCTCCCACCGCATGTTGTGTTTCCTTCCAACAGCTTCTACATCAGTACAAAGGGACCAGAAAGAGCAGGTATTCAACTGACTTGGTGGGTATCAGCAACATTGCAGAGTTTCCAAACATAAACGGCCAAGAAGGGTAAATATTAGGGTTGTCCCGCTACCGATACTAGTATCGGTATCGGGATACTAGTATCGGTATCGGGATAGATATTGAGCATTAGCGTGAGTACTTGTACTCGCGCAAATTTTCCCGATGCCTTTGCCGATACCTGGGAAGAAGTCAACGGGAGGAGTCGGCAAGCAGAGGGCGAAAGAACGGAGTGGAGAGCAGAGTGGAGTGGAGAGTCCTCAGGCAGGTAAGGGGGGTGCAGCTGCATCATGATCCATAAGATACTGGAACCGTCACATTCGGTAAAGGAAGTGACGCTCTGTGTTGCCGTTACACTGTCTGTGCTTGAAAATCTGTGACACCCATCTTGGTACACCCTGCAATTGGCCTCAATAAAGCAGCAGTGGACATCTTGTTACAACCATGTAGTTCGGGCTGGGTGTAACAAGATGTCCGCTGCTGCTTTATTGAAGCCGAGTGCAGGGTGTACTAATATGGGCGTCACATAGGCAGCATAGAAAAATAAATCTTGTTGTGCCTTTAAATGCCCACCATCTGTCAGTGCCTGCTATCTGTCAGTGCTCATTAGTGCTGATTAATCAGTGTCACCTATTAGTGCCAGCCACCTGTCAGTGCCATCTATCACTGCCATCTATCAATGCCAGCCACCTGTCAGTAGCATCTATCACTGCCATCTATCAGTGCCAGCCACCTGTCAGTGCCAGCCATCAGTGCCACCTGTCACTGGCAGTCATCAGTGCCCGCGACCTGTCAATACTCATCAGTGCTGCATATCCATGCCACCTAATCCTATCAGTGCTCATCAGTGCTGCTTAATCAGTGCCACCTAGCAGTGCCACCTGATCTGTATTGTGCTTTAAAACAGTCACTTGACATTAAAACAAGTATTGGTAATTGGTATTGGCGAGTACTTGAAAAATAGTATCGGTGCTTGTACTCGGTCTTAAAAAAGTGGTATCGGGACAACGCTAGTAAATATATAGCATCTTTTTTACACATTGGGCTTAGTTTACTTTTGCCTCTGCAGTGACAGGGTCACTTTAAAAAATATCTGCTTAGAAAGTGCACAATGTTTTTTTTTTTTTTAAATACACTGAACACCTTCATGACCTTCTCACACCAGACTGTCTTTTTCCATTCTTACTGCCCCTTTTCATCCTTGTGCCAATCAACAAAATGACGTCATTTGGTGGCAGACAATAAATGTGGTTTATTCTTACTTTGACACAATCATTACATGCCGTAATTTGAAAAAAATGACTTTGTTGTCACCGAGAACAAAATTCACAGCAAGAAGCTGATTGCTGATAGGTGCCGGATTTTGGTAAAGGTTATGTGTTTTTTTTTCAACCTCAACACTGATAGATAGCACTAATATAACTTCAATAAAGATCATGGATTTGTCAGTGCTGCAGCATTTTTTTTTCCTCCATCTCAGAACGAAATGCACTAGCTCAGCTAATAAATCGAAAAATGACCAAGTCCTGGAGGTGAAATGACTTGTTCATTAGATTACGGGGGCTAAACAAACTATCTTTGGCTGAAATCTGCTGGGGATTGAAAGGGATTAGTCAAGAAAACAGGAGAAACGAGTTTTAACAGTGAAATTGTAACCTCCTACAGTTTTTAATTTTCAATTACAAGATATCCCATTTTCTTGTGGAATTGTGTGAACCATCTTTTTATCTGACTAGATCCTCATATGTCAATATTTCTACTAGAGAAGGGTCCTTCAGCCCCTCCACTTCGGCTTCTGTCCCTTTGTAATGAAAATTGTCTGTCAAGGAGTCATCGATTGGGGGATAGGTATGGCTTTCCTTATAGTGCTGCTGTGTACAAAAAAAAAAAATATGATACAATATTGCTGAAAGGACTTTAATTCCATGTAAAACACCAAGTTGTTTACGTTTTTAAAACACTAGATATTTAAATCACTAAAAATAACTGTTCTGCTTCTTTTTTCCCTAGAAGACAAACTTACTTTGAGACTGTTATAAAATATGGTTTGCCTATGCTGACTATGACAATTCTGCAATGCCGCTTACACACGACCGTTTTTCGGGATGTAAAAACGTTGTTATTGTAATTTTTAATGGTCTAGAAAAAAAATTTTTTTCAACCCGGATCGTTAAACCGGCCTTGACTACACACGATCGTGAGAAAAATTCTCTAGCAGAGAGCGGTGACATACAACATGTACAACGGCACTATAAAGGGGAAGTTCCATTCAGATGGCGCCACCCTTGGGGCTCCTTTTGCTGATTTTGTGTTAGTAAAAGACGATTCGCGCTTTTCAGTCTGTTACAGCGTGGTGAATGTGCTTACTCCATTACGAATGCTAGTTTTACCAGAACAAGCGCTCCCGTCTCATAACTTGCACATTTATTTTCACATCGTTAAAGCCCACACACGACCATTTTTTACGACGTTAAAAACAACAACATTAAAAACAATGTGAAAAATTAGAGCATGTTCTAAATTCTTAATGCCCATTTTTTACATCGTGAAAAATGCTCTGGAGCCCACACACGGTAGATTTTAATGACATAAAAAAAAAATATGTCATTTTTTACAACCCGAAAAACGGTCGTGTGTACGCAGCATGAGAACATGGCATGACCCGGGCATCTTTGCTTCACAATATAATAATTAGACATGTGCATTTGTTTTCATCCAGATGCATTTTCATCTGAATTTCAGGGATTTTCGTATTCGTTTTAACAACGCGCAGAATCCAAAATCTGGAAGATCCAACATAAAAAATGCTTTATTTTCATTTTGTTGCAACAATACTTTGATATAGATAGGAGATTCGTCATGATGGTGACAATAGCGATCTGTGTCTATTGAACCTGCAGTTGAAGGTGCCTAACATTACTCTTTTAGTCCAAGATTATTCGACATAAAAGGGGAAGATTCGACATGGAGAGAAAAGATTTGACATAGAGAGAAAAGATTTGACATTATAGAGACATGAAGATTCAAAGAAGCAGCTAAAAACATTTGATCGCCGCGAGTGGACATTTACGGTCAAATTCTCCGCCCATAGGCTATAGAAGTATTCTAATGTTGGTTGACTAGTAATAATAATTAATAAATATAATTATTACTAGTGTCATACAACATTAGAATTCTACTATAGCTTGTGGGCAGAGCATTTGACAGGAAATGTACGATCGCCACGTCCTACTGCTTTGTCGAATCGTCTTAGAACATTTGACAGACACCATAAGCCTTCAATTGACAGATTCGACCTTAATTAAATAGGATTTTCGGATGAATGCATTTTTTTTTTTACGAAACAAAATAAATAAAAAATAAAAATATTTTTAGGTTGAAAACGAAATTACGAAACAAAATATTTCAGTGTGTACATGTCTAATAATTATTCAGAGAGCAGCATCTGTGCATTGTGCGAGGCTGCCCACCACTAGGAATCCATAATGATGGTAGCCAGCAACTCAGATGCTTCTTAGTATAAATTCTTTATTGGCTACATACGTGCTGATACAGAATCACCACTAGGAAAACATTGAAAGAAGAGGACTTGGCAAAAATGAAGCACCTACAATAAAGACCAAATAAATATAAAAGTGAATTTGCGCAAAAAAACACACATCAATCCATATCAAACATAAGTGATATAAATATAAATATAGTGAAAAAGTAGAAAAAATCAATTAAATAGAATAGAAAAGTCCATATGTGTTGGAAAAGTCCATGTAATGCAAGCGTGCAGTGCACAAAAATAACTTTCAGTGAAGCTGTAAAGCTGGCGATAAAGTGCTAGTGCTCCTCCGTGCATTCAGCCTCTCAGGCCTCTCACCTTAGTGGCATATATAAATGCCGTGATAATAAGTCGTGCCACTCCCAACACACAGCCTCACAGGCCTCTCACCTCCAAGTAGAACAATATAAGCCTCCAAACAAATCCTCTGGGTAAATTCAAAGATAGTGGGCGACACCAGGAGCTATTCAATCATCTCTATGTCTTGTAGTACCCCTTCGCTGTATCAATATGAATCTATAGATAAGGATGGCATCCTTATCTATAGATTCATATTGATACAGCGAAGGGGTACTACAAGACATAGAGATGATTGAATAGCTCCTGGTGTCGCCCACTATCTTTGAATTTACCCAGAGGATTTGTTTGGAGGCTTATATTGTTCTACTTGGAGGTGAGAGGCCTGTGAGGCTGTGTGTTGGGAGTGGCACGACTTATTATCACGGCATTTATATATGCCACTAAGGTGAGAGGCCTGAGAGGCTGAATGCACGGAGGAGCACTAGCACTTTATCGCCAGCTTTACAGCTTCACTGAAAGTTATTTTTGTGCACTGCACGCTTGCATTACATGGACTTTTCCAACACATATGGACTTTTCTATTCTATTTAATTGATTTTTTCTACTTTTTCACTATATTTATATTTATATCACTTATGTTTGATATGGATTGATGTGTGTTTTTTTGCGCAAATTCACTTTTATATTTATGCTTCACTTGTGTATAGTAAACACTATTAGTTTTTGCTGCAATCTGAGCATTGTTATATAGTCACATTGATTGTTTTTAGCGCGAAGGATTTCACAATTTTATTTTTAATAAAGACCAAATGTTAGCCTTTATTATTAAAAATCAAAAGACACAATTTGTTTAATTTGTTAAAACAATTACTATGTTTGTTCTCAAAAAAGTGTAAAAACATAAATGGGTGGTGTATATATTTTTCTTTTATGTAAAAATATTAGCGCTAAAACAACAAAAATTGTTGGTCCGGGGACAGTGTCCTCAATCCAGGGACTGTCCCCTGAAACTGGGAATGTCTAGTCACCCTAGTGTAAAGGCAGGTTTCCCAATACTTTTGACAAGATAGTGTATATGTGAAAAATGGAAGGCAATGTAAAACTGTACATACTACGGGCCAGATTCAGGAACGAGTTACGCCGGCGTATCTCCAGATATGCCATCGTAACTCTGAGTGAGCGGCGTCGTATCTATGCGCCTGATTCTTAGAATCAGTTACGCATAGATTTGTCTTAGATCCGACCGGCGTAAGTCTCTTACGCTGTCGTATCTTAGTTGCATATGTATGCCTGCCGGTAGGTGGTGTTTCCATCGATGTACGTTTTGAATATGCAAATGAGCTAGATATGCCGATTCACGAACGTACTTGCGGCCCGTCGTATTTTGTTACGTCGTTTGCGTAAGCGTAAGTCTGGCGTAAAGTTACCCCTGCTATATGAGGCATACGTAATGTAAAGTATGGACGTCGGGCCGGCGTAGAATTTTCTGTCGTTTACGTAGTTTGCGTAAAACGTTCGCGAATAGGGCTTTGCGTAAGTTACATTCACGTCTAAACCAATGAGTATTTGTGGCGTAATTTTGATTTTCAAAATTACGCCACAAATACTCAGTTCGTTTGGCGCGTCATTTACGTGGGGTCACGGTTGATTTCAATACAACACGCCCTCTACATGGCAAATTTGAATTACGCATTACACGCCAGCAAATTTACGGAGCAAGTGCTTTGTGAATACAGCACTTGCCTGTAAAAGTTGCGGAGGCGTAGCGTAAATAGGATACGCTACGCCCGCACAAAGATACGCTCATATACCTGAATCTAGCCCTACATTTATCTACATAGTCAAACTATTCTAAGCCAATGTTCTTTGTTACTTTATAGATACTGCAACATTTTTTTATCCATTAAAATAAGTTATTTTATACTATTATCCCTGCAAGGCACCTGCATAGTCTGGTTTATGCACATGGAAAATACGGTATATATAAGCTATAGTTATAATTATATTTCTTTGTGGGTTTACTGTACTCATGCTTGAGAAAATAGAGTATTCAGAAAAAAGACCTTGTTATTTGTTGCACAGCATAAGCTGGATATATACAAAGAGCTGATTAACATTATTCATAAATGCTGCATTCAAAGATAACACTGAAGTACACAACAGCCGGAGCTGTACATGAATTAATAGATTCTGTCTTCAGGGTCGCGGGTGCCTGACCTTTGCATCTTCCGCAGACAATTATAGCTGGAAAATAGTGTTAAGCTTTCACCTGAAGCTATGCATCAAAGAGAGACAATTAATTAAGGGCACAACCTGATCTTTTTAAATCGTATCTAATAAAGACAGCATTTTGTTTCTAAAGTTTAGGAATTGATTGCATGCCTGACATGATATTAACAGCAGTTAAAAAGAGTCACAGATATTATATTTGGGCTTCAGCAAAGCATGCATGTATAATCTACATCTCATGCAACTTTAATAGACTCCTCTGTTCTGGCTTCCTCTCAATACTTCTCCAAAGACAATTTTTGGTATTGCCCTTCATTTATTTTACATGGGCATTTCACAGACAGCAGATTAGCCATCATAAACAAGAGAGCAAAATAGGGCACATAGAAATAGATATTGTTTGATTGTAGTCAGAAAAAAAAAAACAAGATGAATCTGGATTCATTATTAAATAAAACCTGACGCTGTAATAATTTAGAAGGTTCGTCCAGGAGACAATAAAGCTGAATTTCTGGAAAGCATAAACTTCTCCTGAATCCAGTTATGTATTCATTACAATAAAAAGCATTTGTTATCAAAGCTAGTATAAGTGATTGAAAACATTTTGTTGTTAGCTTTATGTAATGCTCTGAAAAGCAGCACTCCTGTGCACTGTTCCTGCAGGACCACCACTCCCATGACTTGCTGCTATTCCTCTTCCAGGTTCACCGATGCCCAAGGTAATTTTACCCACTTCCTGTGCGCCCAGGCCATCACGAGGGATGTGTCATTACACCAGCCTGGGTTTTCTATTTGTTGCTAAAGACCAAACATTTTGAAAAAAAAAAAAAAGTTTTTCTAAGATTCTGTGTAGTTTTCCGTAAAATTTTGCAAACAGGTAATTGTTTTCCTTTAAAGATGTGCACTGATGGGCACTGGTAGGCATCACTGATGGGCACTGATGAGGTGGCACTGGTGAGGAAGCACTGATGAGGCTGCACTGATATGTGGCACTGATGGACTCTATTAGGCAGCACTGTTAGGTGGCACTGATAGAGGGCACTGATGGACACTGATAGACAGCACTGATTAGGAGGCACAGATTGGCAGCATTGATGGGCACTGATAGGCAGCACTGATGGGCACTGGTGAGGAAGCACTGACGAGGCTGCAATGATATGTGGCATTGATGGGCTCTAATAGGCTGCACTGATGCGCATTAATAGGCAGCACTGATAGGTGGCACTGATGGGCAGTGGGCACTGTTAGGCAGCACTAATAGAGGGCACTGGTGGACACTGTTAGACAGCACTGATTGGCACTGATGAGGAGGCACTGACTGACAGCATTGATGGGCACTGATTGTCAACAATAATGGACACTGATTGGCACTTATAGGAAGCACTGATGAGCACTGTTGGGGCTGCACTGATCATCAGGACACTGATGATCAATGCCCTGATTATCAGTGCAGATGTCCCCTTTGATACTTGTTACTGGCTCTTTCCTCTCCTCACACTGTGATAGCCTGAGGAAAATAATTCAGATAATCGACAAGTGTGTTTACATCATGATTAGCTGTGATTGAACACAGCTAATCCATGGTAAATAGCCACTGTGATTGGATCTTTACCCTGATCACAGAGTGATTGGACACAGCTGATCACATGCTAAAGATCAGCTGTCATTTTATCTTTACCCCCATCACAGAGCTCGCCGGGCTCCCACCGCAAAATGGTGCAGGGGCGCGGTTCTTGGAAGACATCAATATACGCCCTCCCAGAACTGGACGGCCACACTGTAGCTCTGATTTTGCTATAGCACAGTTGGCAAGTGGTTAAATCTTATAAAGTAGAGCTTGTTAAACACCAACTATGGAAAAACTAAAAACCTTTCTTTATAGTGGGCTGTGCTCACACTGCAAGGGTTAATCTATCATTTCTGTTTAGGTCTTCAATTTGGTGGCTCGTGGGCCAAGTGTGGCCCTTTGCTTGACTTTATCCGGCCATTGGAGCACTTTTCTTCCCACTGACACTATCAATAAGGCATCATTTCTTACACTGACACAATAATGAGGCACTATTCCTTCCACTTCTCCAACAATTGAGAAATGTCCTCCCACTGATATTAACAATGGAACACTATTCCTCCTTCTAAAACCAATAATGAAAAAACGATTCCTCCCGCTAAAATCAATTATAGGGCACCTTTTCTCCTCCTACTGATCACAGGGGCTGTATAATGATTTGTACTCCCACTGATGCTGGGGCATTTTCTACTGCCATTAGCCACACTCTGGTCCCATTAAAGTCTGAAGGGAAGTAGCCTTGTTCTTTGTTTATAAGGTTTGTAGACCTCCGTCTAGAAAATAAGTTTTACTACTATCCCCTATGTTCTGCCAGTGGACTGTCTTTTGAAATTCTCACATCCACCTTACATATCAACAAGCAGTTAAAGTTGTTGTAAAGGTACATTTTTTTCCCCTAAATAGCTCCATTTACTGTACCTTAGAGCAGTCCTCCATCACTTACCTCATCCTTCCATTTTGCTTTTAAATGTTATTTCTTCTGAGAAATCCTCACTTCCTGTTCTTCTGTCTGTAACTCCACACAGTAATGCAAGGCTTTCTTCCTGGTGTGGAGTGTCGTGCTCGCCCCCTCCCTTGGACTACAGGAGAGTCAGGATGCTCTCTACGTTGCAGATGTAGAAAGGACCTGTGTGTTAGTGGGCGTCCTGACTCTCCTGTAGTCCAAGGGAGGGGGCGAGCACGACACTCCACACCAGGGAGAAAGCCTTGCATTACTGTGTGGAGTTACAGACAGAAGAACAGGAAGTGAGGATTTCTCAGAAGAAATAAGGACATTTAAAAACAAAATGGAAGGGTGAGGTAAGCAAAGGAGGACTGCACTAGGGTAAAGGAAGCCATTTTAGGAAAAGAAATTGTACATTTACAACCCCTTTAACTAAGCTGGATTCACACTGCAAGAGAGGACTTTTAGCTTTCCCACAGTTCAGATTTAAATTAGGTATAATGTTACATTTATTTAAATGTCTGCTCCCAGCATCCAGTTGCATACTTGGAAAGTAACAGCAATTTAGGCTGCATTGATAAATACCAAAGATGGGAAACAACTTTAGTTACATCTCTTCTTCAATCACAAGTCAGCCTTTTTATTTTTTGGCAGCACGACATAATTTGAAAAGTGAAGCACATTATTCCTGTGTGTTATTTTCTCTGCATGAAACATCTTCTATTAAATAAAAAAAAGAACATGAATTCTTAAACTCACAAACTAATCTTTGGTGATGAGCATATCTACTCTCTTTCAGTGAATCTTGTTCGAAATTTGGTGAACCAAACTGGAGACAAATCCTACTGAAGTCTATAAGGGTTAAATCTAGCTGTCAAATGTTGCCCAATTATGGAGCTTAAAGCAGAGCTCCACCAAGAAAAAAAATAAAACCTAAAATGCTTCAAAAAATATCTATATATATATTTTTATACATACCTGAAGTGCCTGTTGCTAGGCAGATCGTCCTAATCTGCCACTTCCTGATCCGCGGTCAGTCTTCCTTCTTCTCACGCTGCCTCCTGGGGAAGGGGGTGCGGTGTCTTCTGGGACCTTGTGTGTGTCCCAGGAGACATCACTCATTCACCCATTCACGTTGCGCCGCACGGCTCACGTATGCCGCAAGGCTTCCCTTCCTGATTCCCTCACCGAGGATGGCGACAGGGCAGCTGAGACCCGATTGTTTGCTCGGCTTCGGCTGCCATCATCGCGGGCACCCTGGACAGGTAAGTCTCCTAATTAAAGGTCAGCAGCTACTCTGTTAGTAGCTGCTGACTTTTATTTATTTTTTCTTAAACCGGACCTCCGCTTTAAAGGCAGAACACTTCACCTTTAAAGCATGTTACATGTTCCACCCATATTTAGGGTCACAAGGGAGGGTTATGACCTTAGGGTCGATGGTAGTGAGTTCCATAGTTCATTGCCCTTTCTGCTAATTGTTGGTGCTGTTAGATGTACATTGGCTGATTGAGGTTTTCTCATTGGTATGGAAAAACTTGGGAGTCCACACCTTTAGGATAAATTAGAACACCAATTGCAAGCCAGGTTGTCTTGTCCATCAGTATCTGATGTCATAAATGTTCTTCTGACTAAATAAGCAAAAATGTATACTTCATAAAATCTTGTGGAAAGCCTTCCTAGAAGAATGGAGGCTGATATAGCAGAAAATGGGAGCAATTCCAAATTACTGCCCATAAGTCTGAAAGTGGGATGACCAACAGACTCATATAGGTGTAATAATAAGGTGTCCACAAATATTTGGCCACCATACAGGGAGTGCAGAATTATTAGGCAAATGAGTATTTTGACCACATCATCCTCTTTATGCATGTTGTCTTACTCCAAGCTGTATAGGCTCGAAAGCCTACTACCAATTAAGCATATTAGGTGATGTGCATCTCTGTAATGAGAAGGGGTGTGGTCTAATGACATCAACACCCTATATCAGGTGTGCATAATTATTGGGCAACTTCCTTTCCTTTGGCAAAATGGGTCAAAAGAAGGACTTGACAGGCTCAGAAAAGTCAAAAATAGTGAGATATCTTGCAGAGGGATGCAGCACTCTTAAAACTGCAAAGCTTCTGAAGCGTGATCATCGAACAATCAAGCGTTTCATTCAAAATAGTCAACAGGGTCGCAAGAAGCGTGTGGAAAAACCAAGGTGCAAAATAACTGCCCATGAACTGAGAAAAGTCAAGCGTGCAGCTGCCAAGATGCCACTTGCCACCAGTTTGGCCATATTTCAGAGCTGCAACATCACTGGAGTGCCCAAAAGCACAAGGTGTGCAATACTCAGAGACATGGCCAAGGTAAGAAAGGCTGAAAGACGACCACCACTGAACAAGACACAAGCTGAAATGTCAAGACTGGGCCAAGAAATATCTCAAGACTGATTTTTCTAAGGTTTTATGGACTGATGAAATGAGAGCGAGTCTTGATGGGCCAGATGGATGGGCCCGTGGCTGGATTGGTAAAGAGCAGAGAGCTCCAGTCCGACTCAGATGCCAGCAAGGTGGAGATGGAGTACTGGTTTGGGCTGGTATCATCAAAGATGAGCTTGTGGGGTCTTTTCGGGTTGAGGATGGAGTGAAGCTCAACTCCCAGTCCTACTGACAGTTTCTGGAAGACACCTTCTTCAAGCAGTGGTACAGGAAGAAGTCTGCATCCTTCAAGAAAAACATGATTTTCATGCAGGACAATGCTCCAGCACACTCATCCAAGTACTCCACAGCGTGGCTGGCAAGAAAGGGTATAAAAGAAGAAAAACTAATGACATGGCCTCCTTGTTCACCTGATCTGAACCCCATTGAGAACCTGTGGTCCATCATCAAATGTGAGATTTACAAGGAGGGAAAACAGTACACCTCTCTGAACAGTGTCTGGGAGGCTGTGGTTGCTGCTGCACGCAATGTTGATGGTGAACAGATCAAAACACTGACAGAATCCATGGATGGCAGGCTTTTGAGTGTCCTTGCAAAGAAAGGTGGCTATATTGGTCACTGATTTGTTTTTGTTTTGTTTTTGAATGTCAGAAATGTATATTTGTGAATGTTGAGATGTTATATTGGTTTCACTGTTAAAAATAAATAATTGAAATGGGTATATATTTGTTTTTTTGTTAAGTTGCCTAATAATTATGCACAGTAATAGTCACCTGCACACACAGATATCCCCCTAAAATAGCTAAAACTAAAAACAAACTAAAAACTACTTCCAAAAATATTCAGCTTTGATATTAATGAGTTTTTTGGGTTCATTGAGAACATGGTTGTTGTTCAATAATAAAATTAATCCTCAAAAATACAACTTGCCTAATAATTCTGCACTCCCTGTATAGTTGAGAGTAATAGGTGATAGGTTTATACTCTTGCTAACCAAATGTAACAAATGCTAAATCCAAAATTCTTTCCAAAATTGGCTTAATTATTTATTACTGTTAATATAGACAAAAACTCACCCAACCTCTAACGCATATTTGTAGGATGATGAGCTCAATAACAGTGCTAAGGCCATTAAATCTTTATTGAGCATTAATAGCAGTGCGACATCAAAACGCTAACATGTTTCGGCAAAAGCCTTCCTCATGAGGAAGGCTTTTGCCGAAACATGAATAAAAGAATAAAAAAGGGTGATTAGCGCTAAAGAAACTTTCTGATGGGATAATGTAAATAAGTAACAATAAACACAAAATATAATGGATGAGCACTAATTGCAAATACTATATAAACACCAAAAATGTCCATAAAAGGTGTGTGCATAAATGTTCAATATATATCAGTGCATACACTAAATAGTGGAGGAAGTCCTGTGTGTGGTGCTGTTTCTTAAAACCCTGTGTAGATGATAACTAAACTCCTCCCCTGGAGATATCCACAATAGGAACAATGTGGTCTCAAAGATACCCACGCCCAGGGGTGGACTGACCATTACACTGCACTGCCCGAGCCCCCATGCCACTAGGGGGCCCCATCAGGGTTGCCAGGCTCAGTAAAAGCAGGGACAGTATGAAAAAATCTGTGTTTTTTTACATCTGTCCCTGATATGTCCGAAACCGACATGCTTTTGATGTGAAAAGCCAGAGATTTTAGCTGCCCCTCCTCTGCACTGCCTCCAGGCATGGGGGCCATCTGTAAGCCCCAGGGCCTCATAATCTTCTATTGCCCGGGGCCCCATGAGTTGTCAGTCCGCCCCTGTCCACGTCCAGCACGAAAGCTTTCACTTTACTATCTTTTGCCGAAACATGTTAGCGTTTTGATGTCGCACTATTTGTGCTCAATAAAGATTTAGGAAGAAGCAATCGAGTTGCCAGCATTCTTTTTGCAATTTATTACTGTTTTTCTACATTTTCCAACCACTCTTTCCATAATATTTTAATAAAAATAGATAAATGAGCAAACCTATATCTGTTACACAGTAAAAATTATTCTCCAAAACTTTCCCCTTCCCAGACCTACAGCGACTTTGATAATTTCGCTTTAAACTAAACTTCTGAAGACTGAATATTAGACTTTGCACCTAAAATTAAATTAAAAGGCTAAATCTGGATTGAATTTTCATCCAAGGACTTTATCCACAATACTGCAGTCACACAGGTAAGAAGTTTCCACTAATGAATGCTTATCAAAGGCTTCTCTGCATGCAGATGGCAAATGTATTCTTTATTTGCAATATATTCTCAGGCCGCAGACTGTGAATAATTCATAAGCAGTTACCTGTTACACATGCTAGCTTTTCCCTACAAGAAGAAATGATGTGCAGTATTTAGAAATAGGAGTAATTGTTCTTCCTAAAATTGTTTCTGGCTCAGTTTTGTTCAGCTTAGCTGGACACAACAAATTTGACATATGCGCTATGAATTACGTTTGTACAGAAGGTTTCTTTTTAAGGATGTATTGTGATGTGTGAGTGCTAGAAATGGTTTGCGTATTTTCAAATATTTTAAAAAGTAATCCAGCGGCACAGAGCGCTTCTTGTAGCGAGACTTCCTCTAGACTTGTTACATCGTGGCATGATTCACATAATATTGCATTATTCATTTCACTATTTATTTTCAAGTAGTGCTGACATGGGGCTTAGCTAGGCTGCTACGCTACCCTACTTTATAATTTTGTGCAGAAATATTATTCTATGTTGAGGCCAGTAGGTTTGTGCTGCCAAAGTGGACCTTCCATTTAAGTAGTTACAAGTTTACCACTGTCCTCTGGATCAGAAAATAAAAATACATTTAAAAAATAGTTTTTTTCTAATAGCTTTATTTATAAAATCTGCTGGGTCTAATTTCATATGAACCTAAGTCTTGGCAGTACCTAGTCACGACTGAATTTATACTTTTTTTTTTTTATAAAAAGCCAGCAGCTACACAAACTGCAGCTGTTGGCTTTTAATAATAGGACACTTACCTGTCCTGGAGTCCAGCGATGTTAGCACCCCAGCTGATGTTTCCATCAATTGTCAGGTTCTGCCATTGCCATTGCTGGTAAGGGAACTCGGCAGTGTAGACTTACGGCTTCACGCCGGGAACCCTGCTGGGCCCCACTCCTCTCTCCTACTGGCCCGGCGACAGGGGGAAGAGGGAGCCCTGCGGTAACGTCATGGGCCACATCGTCAACACCTCGAATCGGTATCCTGTCCCCCCCTCCCACCTGAAAGGTGCTGATTGTGGCACCGGAGGAGGGGAGGAGACAAATGAGCACTTTTGGGTGGAACTCCGCTTTAAACCAGATGTGACATCTATACAAGACATGCCAAACCTGGAGGTGGTGAGGGTTTTACAATTAGAAATGTATTAAGTGTAGAGAAAATAGTCACCCTACTTTACAGTTTTGATGCACAGTGCTAGAGTTGGTGAACTGTAATTAGAGTTTACACCATCTCACCAACTCTATATAAATAATATACTGTGCTTTCAATATAATATAGTGCTCATTGTGCATACATGAAATAAATAGTGAAATAATTAACTCAAAAAGTGAAACAAAACATCCATGCGGACGGGGTGGGAAGGCAGTGATTATTGCTAGTAGCTATAGCATCCACTTGCAATATTTGTAAGCAAATCCAGCAGACTGGTTGTACCCAAGCTGATTGATCAACTTGATACATTTAGCCTGCCCACTAATGGTTCGAATGTCGGCAGATTCCTGCTGGACCAGACCAAGATTCGAACCATGTATGGTTGGCCTTAGGACAGCTTAAAGATACTCTATCCCTTACAAACAGAGCTCAAAAGGAATTCTAATTGGCATTGGCCATGTCAAAGGACACTTCTCATAGCCGATATCCATGCACGTACACTCAAAAGAAACACGAAAGGAGACCAATGCTCAACATAGTGTAAATAAGCCATCAATGTATTATAACAAGCTAACCTTGCACTGACATGTAAAGAGATCAGATACAGCACTGAACAAACAATCTAGATTCTGTTTAGGGGACAGTTCTGGTGCCTGATGATGTCCCATGTGTGGCTCTATCCTGGCACACTTCTTGAAATATGACATTCTCAAAGTAAACAAAATGCACAAACTGTGCAAGAACAACAATGATGAAGACAAAAACAATGACATTGGCAGGAAAGATGGCAGTCTGGATCTTTTGATGTTAAATGAGATTGTGTTACTGACTCAGCAACATGATATGTGGTTGCTCATCTGCCATCCCTGGGATCCTTACTACCGTAGGCCATTCCTTTGCCGATGTGCTGAAATTTGACCATGCAAATCTTATGAACATTTTTTGAGGCACTATCAAGATGAGATAAAATGTAAAACTATCCTGGGGAGGAGACATCTGAGCCTTGGCTGTATAAACAAAGGTTGAGTAGGAATGGCTCTATGTCTTGGGTGACCAGGATAGAGCAGGGGCTGCCAAACAGTGATTGCTGCTGATTGGCTACAACCACTCTTTTTGGGTGGAGATTATCCAAGCATCTCTTTCAATTTTGGGATTAAAGTAAGCAGTAGGGTGCCAACAGGGCCACCCAGAGCTCGAATTTCAGAAATCAAACAAAGTTTGATCATTGTATGGCCAGGTCAGTTTAGTGATCAAAGCCATACACTGAATGTTTTATTTTTAACTTGGCTGCACAATAGAGATGTCTGTGTATAAAATAGTCAATACAAATTACATTACAGCCCTAGCAGAGGATTCTCTGTATCACAGATAATCACATAAAAACATTAAATAAGATCTTGACACAATGCCATTATAATCTTATCCAATTGAACACAGTCGTTTACAAGTGATTGCTTTTATAGGCAAATGTAAGACCAGCATGTTTATCATGCTGTATACAAATTCTGTTTTAGCATCTTTGATAGATCCTCATATTTTGCAAATAATATGATGGACAAAAAACATTTTTTTTTTATCTTCTGTACTCACACATTGGGCTGAACTTAAAGGGTCACTAAAGGATTTTTTTTTTTTTTTTGCTGAAATGACTGTTTACAGGGTATAGAGACATAAAAGTTAACTGATTCCTTTTAAAAATGATTAAAAATAGATAAAAATCAATCATATAATGTGCCTCTAGTTTCACTTTCGTTTTTAAACTGGTTTCATGTTGCTGTGAAGTACAGAAGACACACAGAACAAAAACAAACAAATCCAGGGCAGTGTTTTGTTTTTAGACACACAGCTTAGACCACAGTGAAAAGCTGCCATTACATTTTTCATAAGGAGCCAGACAAGCAGGAAGTGTGGAGATCGGAGCAGAATTACAGCAACTTCAAAGCAAAAACGAACAATGAGAACGTGAAAACAGCACTGCATTAAGGTAAAGGAAGCTATTTAGCTAAAAAAAATGTTTCCTTTAGTGACCCTTTAAGTAAACTCTCACCATTCACTTCCAAAACACGCTGCATCTCTTGAATCTTCCATACAGAGCCCTCTGGAGAGAGGGTTGCATGCAGACTCCCCTAATGTCCACATGCACTACTGAACTTTCATCATTAAAAAAATAAAAAATGAATGAGAGGGGCAGGACAATGACTGCAAGGCTGGGAGGATATGATTGAAGACCAGATTATGCTTAATGTTTTAAAAAATAAGGCATACGCTATCTCACTTGTTGCAGCTTCTAATGAAGATATATAGTTACATAGTTACATAGTTAGTCACGTTGAAAAAAGAAACAAGTACAATCAGTTCAACCATAAAAAAAATAAACAAACAAAATAAAAAAACACAGTACATCATATATACCCAACTCCATACCCACAGTTGATCCAGAGGAAGGCAAAAAAAAACAGCATGATCCAATTTGCTACAGCAGGGGAAAAAAACTCCCTTCCTGATCCCCCAAGAGGCAATCGGATTTACCCCGGACCAACTTACCTACACATCTTAGTACTCAGTTATATTATGTACATTTAGGAAAGAGTCCAGGCCTTTCTTAAAGCAATTTACTGAGCTGGCCAGAACCACCTCTGGAGGGAGTCTGTTCCACATTTTCACAGCTCTTACTGTGAAGAAACCTTTCCGTATTTGGAGGTGAGTGCCCCCTTGTCCTCAGAGTTGACCGGAAAGTGAATAACTCAACACCAAGTTCACTATATGGACCCCTTATATATTTGTACATGTTGATCATATCCCCCCTTATTCTCCTCTTCTTAAGAGTGAATAAATTCAGTTCCTCTAATCTTTCCTCATAACTGAGCTCCTCTCTGTCTCCTATCAATTTGGTTGCCCTTCTCTGCACTTTCTCCAGTTCTCCAATATCCTTTTTGAGAAACTCACAGTGTACATTGAAAAAAGTGAAATAAATTTTATTACACGAGGGGAACAACTCAACATTTTAAATTCCCAAAGTAACTACTTCTTCTAAGCTATCTGTTCTCATAACATCAGGTTCCAAATATTCCTGGAACAAGTTTTAGAACGGTGTAATAGACAAAGACTTGAATTCTTAATCGTATCAGTGAAAAGCTGCCATGGTTGGATATTTCATTGATTATTAGAACGTATTATTTCAAGTAAATTCATACATACTTTAATGGTTTCTGTCACTTAGAGAACTTTTTACGTACTTGAAACAGATGGGACCTGTCATGGCTCATTACAGCATAGAATGCTATAGTCAAATGAATTAGCTGCAGGGATATAACAAGTTCAGATTATTTCAGAACATCCTTGTCTTCACCTTGATTAGTACCTCTTTAACCCCGACATGAGAGCTAAAATTGGCTGAGAACCTTTCAAGGTTAACTTGAAACTTTCCCATCCACAATCTGTTGTTATTTATTAATTTATTCACGTGTTGAATTGGGCACATAACTTTGTTTGATTGAGTTGTAAAAAATTGTTCTTTGAAGCCCCGCGCTATGAAATTAGGTATATGACACCTGTCAGTAAATGTCAGCTCCCCCATTTGTCAGATAATGCCAAATTTCTTAAAAACTGCAAAAGCACTTAATGCATATCTAAAACTAAAACTTTTGTATATAGAGTATAAAATCATTAAAAAAGGATGAACAAATCTGCCCGGGTTTGATTTGTGGCCAATTTAATAATAGGGATCCCACATATCGCCCCCTCCCAAGTGAATGAGTATAGGATACTTAGTACCCCTTAGTACAAATTTACAAAACAAGGCTATATTTGGACAGTGATGTCATTGACTTAAAAGGGACATCAGTGGTTCCTAGGGATGCTATGGGCACAAGCAGTGGTGTATTTAGGTTTTGTGCTTCCCTAGGCCTGACTAAACTTGTGCACCCCCTAATTTAAATATGACACACCCCTATCTGTTAATGCAACTGCCCTTTCTGTTTAAGACCCGCCCTGAAATGTTCGCGTAGGGACACTAGTTCTGAGGGCCTGGGGGGTAATGGATTCCCTTAATTTGCAAAGATTTTCTCTCACTTCCTGTGTGTCTATGGGGCAGGAAGTGAAGGGAAATATCTGCAATGGGACATGGAATGTAAAAAATAAACTGACAGGGGCTATAACCCTTCATTACTCCATACAAAATGAATAAAAAAAAAAAGTGTTGCCTATAGTTCTACTTTAAGCAGAAATGTATGATCATTTTATGGAGAGGACTAAGAAGATAAAATCATGCCAATGGTGCATCAGAAAACATATAGCACAGTGAGGAAGGTTTGTGATCCAGGCTGATAGGACCGTCAAAATTAGAAGCAGCTTGCGTTACACACAGTGTAGCACAAATATAAAAAATGAAATATAAAATCCTGTGGTATCTTGCCTCCACCAAAAAAAAATCACAGATGGCCACCATAACAAGTAAAAATAGTAATAAAAATGGCATAAAACTACCCCCTATTTTGTAGACGCTATAACTTTTGCGCAAACTAATCTATATATGCTTATTGCGTACCAAAAATATGTAGAAGAATAGGTATCGGCCCAAACTGAGAAAAAATTAGCTTTTTTTAAAAAAAAATGGGGATATTTATTATAGCAAAAAAGTACAAAATATTGCTTTTTTTTCCAGAATTGTTGCTTTATTTTTGTTTATAGCACAAAAAATAAAAACCGCAGAGGTGATCAAATACCACCAAAAGAAACCTCTATTAGTGGTAAAAAAGGACATCAATTTTGTTTGGGATCCATGTAAAGCCACGTACACACGGACTGAGGTTCGGTTTCCATCGGTCCGAACCGATCGTGTGTAGGCCCCATCGGTCCGTTATCCTTCAGTCAAAAAACAGAGGGCTTGCGTTAAAATCGAACTGATGGACGGCTAACCGATATGTCAAAACTGATTGTTAGTACGCACGAGCATCGGTTAAAAATCCACGCATGCTCAGAATCAAGTCGACGCATGCTTGGAAGCATTCAACTTCGTTTTTTTCATCACGTCGTTGTGTTTTACGTCACAGCATTCTGACACGATCGGTTCATGAACCGATGGTGTGTAGGCACATCAGTCCATCAGTCAGCTTCATCGGTGAACCGATGAAAACGGTCCGTCGGACCGTTCTCATCGGATGGATCGATCATGTGTACAGGGCTTTACACGACCATCAGTTAAAGCGACACAGTGCCGAATCGCAAAAAGTAGCCCGGTCATTTGGAAGTGATTAAAGTGATTGGGTGTAACTTTAATTTTTTAACATGTTTTTACTTAACTCTATTGAGCCCCCTATGTGATAGCATTTTGTGTGAACGGTTCTCTTTTATTAAACAGTTTTTTTTTTTAAATTATATCTCTAGTGTCTCCTCTTTCTTGGTCACAGCAAACAATGAAAGCTGTAACACTTGCCATTTCAAGGTTCTTTCAAGATAGGGGAGATCAGTGTCTTCTAGCCTTGCTTGCTCCAACCTGGTATTGCATTCTGTGGTGCTAGTCTGTAGTTTACTAGGACCCCCAGATCCTTTTCCATTCTTGACTCCCCCAGAGGTTTGATTCCTAATGAGTAACTTTCATATGTTTGGCTACCAAGTGCATTACTTTACATTTGTCAATATTAAATCTCATCTGTCATGTAGCAGCAGCAGCAGCAGAGGTCTTCTTGCAAAGTTGCTACATCCTGCTGTGACGTTATTTCGCTGCTTAGCTTTGTATCACCAGCAAACACTGAGATTGAATGATTTATTTTGAACTCTGTATCATTTATGAGCAAGTTAAACAGAATTGGTCCCAGGATGGAGCGCTGGGGCACATCGCTCACAACTCCAGGCCATTCAAAAAATATGTCATTAGGTACATAGAATATCATCAATGCCAAAAGACCTCAATTTGTATATTAAAGTGGATGTAAACCCACTCTCATCAATTCTAAACTACTGCCATAGTGCTGATCTATAAGGATGTACATGCCTCCTGCATGTATCCTTACCTGTCAAATGTCCCCCATTTAGCTGTTTGAAACCCCCAAAAAGTCCAGAATCGATGGGCAGGTCTGTTGTTCGGCACTCGGTGGGCAGAGTCATGATGTCAGCAGACTCCCGCACACCTCTACACTCCCCTTGGCCAGAGCGTGCACAAGACAGGCAGAGCGCGTTCTGGGTAATAGCATACATTGTCTATGTATATTCTGATGGCTGTTCACTGGAGCATTTCATCATGACATTGAACTCTGGCTGACCTCATGTTTTGTAAACATTTATACAAAACACAGGACAAGCAGATAATTCTGGCATAGGAGAGGATAGGGTGTGTGATTTGTGCAGTGTTCATGATTGCAGGCTAGTGCACGAGATATGTAAATAACCTGTCACTCAAAGCATGGGGGGCGGAACGGACTTTGGTTTTTATAGGGAAGTCTGTTTTATTCCACTGAACAATAACAGAGGATTGCTCAGAGCTGGATTAACTCTGTGTGGCAAGACTGGGCACAGATGATAGGAAATCTTATTCTCTACATTGTGATATATAAAAAAAAAATGTGGGTTTACATCCACTTTAAGCGTTTATGGGGTATATCAAAAGACTTATTGAAATCTAGATACACAACATCCACAGACATTTCTCTATCCAAATACAGCTTATCTACTTATAGAATGCTAAGAGGTTTGTCTGACAAGAATGGTCTTTCATAAATCCAGGTTGGTTTCTACTAATGATACCATTTTCACAAGCAAATTATTGGATATAGTCCATTTTCACTCCCTCCAATAGTTTATAAATCATTGGTAGCCTGACTGGTGTGTAGATTCTAGGTATGTATTCGGTCCTTTTTTGAATATTGGTATAACATTTACCAATCAGCTGGTACCATTCCAGTCAGTAAGCTCATCCTAAAAATTAGGAAAAACAGTTTGGCTAACACATAGCTAAGTTCTTTAAGAACGCTTGGGTGTAAGCATTTTATTCATGGTGATTTGTTCAAGTTTAAAAAAAAAAAAAAAAAATTAACACTGGTCTCTGTCAGCCACAAAGTTACATTCAAGATAATGCTATTAACATTACTGTTTTGTTTAATATACCCCTCCTTTTCATTTGTATAAACTGAGGAGAAGAATGCAATTAGTATAGTTGCCTTCTCCCTGTCACTAGTGACCAACATTCCCTGAACATCTTTAATGTGGCTAATATAATCTGACCTAAGTTTGGCAATTGGAAGGTTCACTTTTAGAGGAAAGAAGAATTCATTGGGGGAGATTTACTAAAACTGGAGCACTCTGAATCTGGTGAATTTCATTTTTTTTTTAGTATTATTATTTTTTAGCAAAATATAAAAAAAAAACAGTGCTGATTTAATTTTGGCCCAAATTTATGAACGGAAATTACTTATTTGCAAAATTTTATATAGAAACAAAACAGTGGTGATTAAATAACACCAAAAGAAAGCTCTATATATACTAAATATACTCATTTAGTTTGGGTACAATGTTGCTTGACCACACAATTTTCACTCAAAGTGCGACAGTGCGAAAATTGGCCTGGGCAGGAAGTGCCTAGTAAGCAAGTGGTCAAGCTTTGACAATAAATCCTGGAAGCTGGTTGGTTTCTTTGCAGAGCTGCACTATATTTTCTACACTCCCATTTTAGTAAATATCCCCCATTATGTCATCCAAATTTGGGTCAGGTTATCTTTATTTTGTCATTTCTAGAGGAAACTACATGTGTATTATTTGAAATACACACTTAGGGCCAGATTCAGGTAGAGTTAGGCTGGAGTATCTGTGATACTCCAGCCTAACTGTCACTTTAAGCCGGCGTTTCTGTTTTCTGTAACCAGAAAACAAGAAACGCCGGGTTGGTGTTCAGATCGGCGCAATTGAATTTCGCCATCGCATCGCAACTTTAATTTAAAAATGGCGCCGGGGGCGTTCCCGCTGATTTACGCTGAAAAAATATGTTAATCAGCGGGAATCGGCAATTCATGATCGTATTCGGGTGCGACGCAGTGACTTTCCGACGTTTCCGTAAGCGATACGCGGCGTAAAGATAAAGCAGCCCCCTAGTGGAGTATCCTATGTTAAGTATAGGCGTCGTCATCGCGTCGGGAAAAAAAAAATCGCGTCGCTTGCGTAAAACTTTCATGAATGGGGATGTGACGTCATTGACGTTCACTGACAGAATTTGGAGCATGCGCACTGGGATGCATTGACACTCGACGCATTCGCAGTACGTTCGCCACGGGATCGCGATTAGTTTAAATAATACACGCCCCGTACCCGCCCAATTTGAATTCCGCCGGCTCATTTGCGATGCGCTGCCGCAACTTTAGGAGCAAGTGCTTCATGAATAACAGCACTTGCTCCTAAAATTTCGGCAGCGTAACGTAAATCAGAAGCGTTACTCCAGAGCAAAGATGCTCCCATCTACCTGAATCTGGCCCTTAATGAGGAAGTAAACCAGAAATAATCCAGAAAAAAAACACCTGCAACAGAAAGGCATAATGAGCTAGTATGCTACATTTTTATCTTCATGCATTCTATGCATTTGGATAAAAAGCCTTCTGTGTGCAGCAGCCCCCCTAATACTTACCAGAGCTCCATCTCTGTCCAGCGATGTCCACATGTTTCTTGGATATCCCGGACTCCTCCTCCTGATTGACTGAGACACCATAGCGGTGACATTGGCTCCCAATGCTGTCAATCAAAGTCAGTTAGCCAATCAGGAGAGAGAGGGGGTGGGGTTGAACCACAGCTCTGTGTTTGAATGGACACACAGAGCTGCAGCTCGGCTTGGGTGCCCCCATAGCAAGCTGCTTGCTGTGCAGGCACTCAACAGGAGGGAGGGGCCAGGAGAGTAGAAGAGGGACCCGAGAAGAGGAGGATCCGGCCTGCTCTTTGCAAAGCCAACTGCAACAGAGGAGGTTAATATTACATGTTTGTTATATTTAGAAATAGACTTTACAATCACTTTAAATCAAAGCTATTAGAATATGTTGCATGACTTCAGTAAGTGACAACCTTCTTTTGACAGCTTTGTTTTTACTTTATACATAATAATATGCATGGCATGCACTGAAATCGAAAAAGAAAATTGACAGGCTTTTATTTATTTTGAGTAGACTCCTTTAAAAATAAAGCTTTCATTGTAAAGTTCAGGATAACTTTGTGCCTTTAGCATCCATGCGATTTTTATTTCCATATATCTGAGTACAATACAAATAAACGGTGGAACAACACCTGAGCAAAGTCTCTGAAGTGTGTTTTTAATAAAAAAGTGCAGATTTACTCGGATTTACTTAAATGCCAAACAGTAGCTGCGCAGTCATGAAATGAACAAAATACTTTTTCATCACACTTTGTGCTTTGCCAAATATTCTCTAAAGATTTTAAGAAAATGTTTGGTAAATATTAACATTTTAATTGCTTCTTGAGTCTGAAGCAGGAAAAATAACCCATGGGCTGTTGATCTCTAACTGATATATTTCATGAAATGTACAGGGGCAACATTCAGTCCAGCTCTGTTCAGGATTCAGGAATGATTTGGAGAACAGCTGGTGGAGGCAGATCAGCAAATATAGAGATCTCTTTTTTTTTTGTATGAACATTTCGACTGGCTGTGCACCTAGTTATTACCTTGGCATGAAGTAAGAAAAACTAAGACCGGGAGTAAAATTAGTGCAAGGTATGAGGGCTAAGACATATGAGAATGGACTGCGGAAAAGCTTCATTAAAGAGGAAGAAAAGAGTTAGGCCTTAAGGGACCCCAAGGACCCAAAAGAGAGGGGGACAAGAGGACTATATCAGTACTGTATAGAAAGATAAACTCAAAGGGTAGTAGGAGTAAAAGATATATATCAATTTATTAACATAGTATCAAAAAGACAAGAATAGTCATAAAAAAACATCAAAACAATAATACAGGACAATGAACATATTGCGAGACCAGCCGTACAAGTCACTGGGCTAGACTGGTCACCAGAGGGAGGATCACGGTGTAAGAGGAGGTCACGCAAGATGGGGTCTCGACTAGTTTCGCGACTGAGTGGAGACTAGTTGAGAGTTGAAAGCCCGTCTTTCCTTGACGAGTCCCTTGTTAGGCTTGTTGAGAATCTTGTCAAGCTTTGTTTGCGTACACACTGTCAAGACAAAATCTCATTGTTCTCAAAAGCGGTGACGTACAACACGTACGACAGCACTATAAAGGGAAAGCTTGATTCCACTGGCGCCACCCTTGGGGCTGCTTTTACTAATCTCATGTCACTGCGTGTTAAGAAAAGTTTGGTGAGAGACGATTCGCGCTTTTCAGTCTGTTACAGCTTAACGAATGTGCTATCTCCATTACAAACCCTACTTTTACCGAAGGTGCGCTCCCGTCTCATACTTTATTCTGAGCATGCGTGGGTTTCTAAGCATACACACAAACGTGTTTCTCGTCGTAAACCAACCCGACAAGAAACACAACGAGAAAATTGAGACTCCCGACGAGGAAAAAGAGAACTTTTTTTCTCGTCAAGTTCCATGACAGTATTCTTATCTTATCCCCATGTTTTTTAAAGTTCCACCATCTTCTACATGTCTTATTTTTGCTGCTGTATTAAGCTGAAGCACCTAGCGAGCTCTAGTACCTCCCCGCATACTATAGTTGGCTCCACCTCTCTCACTAGCGGTAAGATCAACCATTGGTAATGTTGCATTTGCACTGAACCCTGTGTACCTACATCTCCCTTGTCCCCATCCTTCACTCAGTGGGAGCCACTCAGGAGATCTGATCTGTGGGAGCTGTTGGGAACAAGCAGATACGTGTAAGCATAGAACCAGACTTTTGTAATTTCAAGTAATAGTGGTCAGCAGGGAGCAAAGGGCTTGGGCCAGAGGTGGAAGAACCAGGGGCAGACTGACAACTCATGGGACCCCCAGGCAATAGGAGATTATGTGCCCTGGGGCAATTGGAGATTATGGGGCCCCGGGCAATAGATTATGGGGCCACACAGTATACACACACATACAGTATACATACACAGTATACACACACAGTATACACACACAGACAGACAGTACAGGCATACCCCACTTTTAAGTACACAGTGGGGGTTTATTTACTAAAGATGGAAAGTGCAAAATCAGGCTCACTTCTACATCAAAACCAATGAGAATTCCAGGTTTTATTACCAAAGCTTAATTGAACAAGCTGGGGTTAGAAGCTCATGGGTTTCTATGCAGAAGTGAGCCTGATTTTGTGCTTTCCAGCTTTAGTAAATAAACCCCATTGTGTACTTAAAAGAGGGGTATGCCTGTATACACACACAGTATACACACACTGAAAAGGTACTGGAGAGGTGGAGCAGCTATAATCTTGGGATTTAAAAAAAAGACACAGATTTTTACATACTGTCTCTGGTTTTACTGAGGCTGGCAACCCTGACATGGAGCCTCTCGGGCAGTGCCCGAGTGCCTGAATGGTCAGTCCGCCCCTGGGTGGAACTGAGTTCCACCAAGTTCCAGCTAAAAAAAAAAACCCTGCTAAGGTTAAGGATCAGGAATTGTAGATACTCAGACTGAAATACTATTTAGCAATGATCGTATGTAGAAATCAGGTTTAAATAGCCTGCTAGGTACCAGTATCTGTGGTTGGTGTATCAATACATGTGCACAATGTCTATGTCTGCAAACATGTGTATGTACTTTCTAATGTCTGCCATGATTTTCCTGACATTGGATATGGTCCCAGCACGCTATTGAACTAATAAAGCTACTTGAATGAGTAATAAAAGGCCTTCAAGGTAATGAAACACATTCAGGTAAATGTGATTAACTACTACTAATATATAAGCAGTGTTTTATCAGTTTGGTGGTGTTATTTTCCACTCATATCCTTAGTGTTATTACATTAACTGATCCCAGTTATCCTTAAATATCAGAGATTTGTTGTCTAACTGTTGGCAAAACCAGCCTTAACTGTTCTCTTTTGTTTTTTAATCAGCCAATATATGGACATATTCTTGTATGAGCAAACTTTAATTCATTTTACAGCTTATATATGAAAAAACGTAGACACTTCAGCATCTACAGTACCATGTTCTTGTTTGTATGAGAACTCGAAGGATAATGCAGACATAAAACAATTAACACACACATAATAGGTCTATTTACTAGATGTATATTAGACATGTTTACATTACTGCTTTTTTTTTTCCTCTTTGCCCAGAGCTCCCTCAGCATGCAAAAATGCTTTCAGACTATTGTTTCCCGTAATCATTTGAAGGGCTCTTGCCAATTCTTCCCCCAAAGAACAATAACATTCAATATCCTTTCAATATTTTTCATATGAACCGTACAACAAAAGCCCCAGTAGCCTCTTTCTGTTGGCAGACACTATTTGTTCTACCTTAGTTGTTCTTCTCTTTCAAAAGTCTTTTGGGGCTTTTTTCATTACGTTGAAAATCAAGCACTATTTATATTCCAAAATAAGTTAGTGAAGAACATTTTTTTCTTCCCACATTATGTATTGATTACTCTGTAATTGCTACTTTCTTCAGTAAGAACAGTGAAAATGAAATTGTTTCAGCTAATTTTTGTGTATTAAATTATATGGTAAAAGATGGTAAGGCATGACAGTTCCTATTAAGGAGCGGTCATGTCTAGACTAGGAGGTGCTTGAAAAAAAAAGCATAACTAAACCTTCAATTCCTTTACAGCCAATGAAACTGCCATCTTAGCCTTTGTTTGATCTGTAGTTGCCATGGTGCTGCTCATGTGATCAGTTATGACATGAGCAAGTTTGGCCAGCTGCACTCCAAAAAATGTTCCTTTTATTGTAAAAAACAAATCACAAAAATACATGCCACAGCAAAAAAAAAAAAAAACAACAGATGGAACTGACGCATTTCACACTGTAACTCTGTGCTTAATCATAGCTATGATTAAGCACTGAGTTAATAGTGTGAAACTTGTAAGTTTCCATCTTTTTTTTTTGCTGAGGCATGTAGTCTTGTGATTTCTTTTTACAATAAAAGGAAAATTTTTTGTAGTGCGGCTGTCCAAACTTTCTTTCATTTTCCTGCATTATCATTTGCTTGCCAGCACCCGTGGTTTTGGATTCAGTAAAAGGGGGTTCATCTATTACACCTGAGTGGTCACTCTTTTTTTCAGTTATGACAATCTATCCAAAACAGATCTTATCATTTTCCCTCCCCCACGTGCCTCTTCCCCCGATCTCTCTGTCAAAATTGATGGCACAACTATCAGCCCATCCCCACATGCCAAAGTCCTAGGTGTAGTCCTGGACTCTCAACTGTCCTTTAAACCTCACGTTCAATCACTGTCCAAAAATTGCCGCCTCAACCTTCGCAACATCTCCAAAATACGCCCCTTTCTAACCAAGGACACCACAAAACTATTGATTCACTCCCTGGTCATCTCTCGCCTTGATTATTGCAACTCCCTTCTCACTGGCCTACCGCTGCATACTCTATCCCCCCTTCAGTCCATCATGAACGCTGCTGCCAGACTCATCCACCTTACCAACCGCTCTGTCTCTGCTGCTCCTCTCTGCCAATCCCTCCACTGGCTTCCGCTCACCCAACGCATTAAATTCAAACTACTAACAATTGCCTACAAAGCCATCCACAACTCTGCCCCCAGCTACATCACTGACCTAGTCTCTAAATACCAACCTAATCGTTCTCTTCGTTCTTCCCAAGACCTCCTACTCTCTAGCTCTCTCATCACCTGTTCCCATGCTCGTCTCCAGGACTTTTCCAGAGCCTCTCCAAGCCTATGGAACTCCTTACCCCAATCTATCCGTCTATCTCCCTCTCTATTAGCTTTTAGAGGATCCCTGAAAACCCTCCTCTTCAGAGAAGCCTACCTTTCCCACACCTAGCAACTGCACTTTTCATTTGAGTCCATCTGACCATCCCCCACAGCTAACTACCCCTTGTTCCACTTGACCCTCCCTTCTAGATTGTAAGCTCTTACGAGCAGGGCCCCCTGATCCCTCCTGTATTGATTTGTATTGTGAATGTACTGTCTTCCCTAATGTAAAGCGCTGCGTAAACTGTTGGCGCTATATAAATCCTGTATAATAATAATAATAATAATAATAATAATTAGCCATTTGATGGCTACACAATTTGGTTGAGAGCACAGACATTTTTTTCATTCACGATTCATGGCATGTCTTGAATGCAACTGTTTAAAAGAAAAAGTTGAACATTTTTTTTTTTTTCAAAGCATTATTATAGGCTTACCTGTAGGTTAAAGTGGTAGTACAGAGTTTACTACCACTTTAAGCTTTTTATTATTGTAAGGCCTCACAGCTAATATACTAAAACAGACTTGTTAATGTGTGATTTGGATCAGATCTTTGCACCTGGAAAACATATACAAAACGTTTCAAGATTGCTCCTTTCTCAAATGCTGTCTAGCACCAATTACCTGTTATGCCTCGTACACACGGCCGGACTTTCCGGGAAAAAAGCCTGATGGCCTCTTTTTCTCGGAAAGTCCGGCCATGTGTAGCCTCCATCAGACTTTTTTTCTAGGAAGTCCGGCGGACCTTAGATAGAGAACCTGTTCTCTTTCTTTCCGTTGGACTCACGGCAGACTTTTGCACGGTCAAAAGTCCAACCGTGTGTACGAGACATAACTATCCTTTACAGTCACGTGCTGGTTAAAAGACTTTCTGTGTAAAATATTGAAGAAGACAAACACTCACAAGCAAAAACTCTGAACAGGGAATTAGCTTCCAAAGTTAAAATCCAAATTATCTTCATACGTTGCACATTGCTGTCCTTCACTGGGCTTCTTCAGATTAAATCTTATAGACATTAAAATGGCTGGAGTATGGGATTATGAGAAATCACATGCTCCTGCACACATTGCATTGTTCTTACTTAATTAATTCATTAAAAAATATTGTAACTATAGGATGGTGACTTTAAGGAGTAGAGACAGGAAAGTAATTTTCCTTTTCTGCTCATAAAAATACAGTATAGCTAGTGGTTTGGTTTCCTGCTGACTTCAGCCGTCGCCAAAAGTTTTGAGAATAACAAAAATATAAATTTTCCCAAAGTCTCCTGCTTCAGTGTTTTTAGATATTTTGGTCACATGCTACAAAGGTATAGTGAAGTATAATTACAAGCATTTCATATGTGTCAAAGGCTTTTTTTTGACAATTACATTACGTTTATTCAAAGAGTCAATATTTGAAGTGTTGACCCTTCTTTTTTAAGACCTCTACAATTTGTGCTTGCATTCTGTCAATTACCTCCTGGGCCACATCCTCACTGATTGCAGCCCATTCTTGCATAACCATTTTTTGGAGTTTGACAGAATTTGTGTTTTTTTTTTTTGTTCACCCGCCTCTTGAGCATTAACTACAAGTTCTCAATGAGATTAAGGTCTGGGGAGTTTCCTGGCCATAGATCCAATATTTTTGATGTTTTGTTCACCAAGCCACTTAGGTATCACTGTTGCCTTTGGGCAAGGTGCTTCATCATGCTGGAAAAGATATTGTCCTTCATCAAACTGTTCTTGGATGGTTGGGATAAGTTGCTAACGGAGGATATTTTTCTACTATTCTTTATTCATGGCTGTGTAGGTGTAGGTACAATTGTGAGTGAGCCCACTCCCTTGTCTGAGTAGCAACCCCACACATGAATGGTTTCAAGATGCTTTACTGTTGCCATGATACAGGACTGATCACCTTTTCTTCACCGAAAAAGTTTTTTTTCCGGGTGCCCAAACAAACGGAAAGAGGATTCTTCAGAGAAAATTACTTTACCCCAGTCCTCAGCAATTTAATCCCTGTACCTTTTGCAGAAAGGAGAGAAATGGCTTCTTTGCTGCCCTTCCTGACAGTAGGCCATCCTCCAAAAGTCTTTGCCTCACTGTGTGCAGATGCACTGACATCGGCCTGCTGCCATTCCTGAGCAAGCTCTGTACTAGTGTGGTGCCCTGATCCTGCAGCTGAATCAACTGTAGAAGACGGTCCTGGCACTTGCCAGACTTTCTTAGGCGCCCTGAAGCCTTCTTCACAGATGCAGTGTAAATGTTTTTTATGGGATTAAGTACATTTTCATGGCAAAGAGGTACTTTGTATTTAGTTGCAATTCATCTGATCACTCTTCATAACATTTTGGAGTATATGTCATTTTCCATCATAAAAACAGAAGCAGCAGACTTTGTGAAAATTAATATTTGTGTCATTTTTAAAACTTTTGAGAACGTCTGTATCTTACTAAAGTAATTTCAGCTTCTGTACTGGCTAATAGTATTAATATTATAAGAAGTTAGTAGGTGGCTCAGCCTACTAGCATCTATACTGTACGACAAAACATATAAGGGATAAATCTTCTAATTGTTGAGTTAAGATGTTTCTAGTAGAAACTGTCAATATAATGCCTCGTACATACGGTTGGACGTTTGACCGTGCAAATTATACAATTGTGCACTTCCAATCTTTGGCAACAGCTTGGGGAAACGCTTTTTATTCAGAATGACCATGCCCCTTTGCACTAAGTGAAGTTCATAAAGACAACGTTTAAAAAATGTAATGCAATGGAACTCATATGATTTGCACAGATCACTGACAAACACTGCAAGCCATGCCTTCCTATCTAACTCTAGTATCTGACCAAAATGCTATTTTGGCTAAATGGCCACACATTCCTGCAAACACTTTTGTAAACCCTTCATAGGAGAGTGAAGGCTGTCACAGCTTGGGGGGAGCAACTTAATATTGTCCATGGTTGTGGTATGAGATGTCCAACATACTCACATAGAGATGTTGGGCAGGTGTCCACCAAGTTTTGCTTGTAGCACATGTCATATTTTGATAGGGGGGAAGGTCACACATGATATGTACATAGATGCAGGATACATTTTGACAGTCTTTACTGGAATTAAAAGGATGGGACCAGAACTGTTCACAAAGAGTTAACACTTTTCGAAAAGCAAATTGAGTCTACATTCAATCTCATACTAGAGAATTGTTCTTGCACTGAGGTGCACTCTTCTATAAGTAAAGTTATGCTTGATGAACTATTTGCAGGCATGTTTAATTCCCCAGTGGAAGTCTGAGTAGACGAAACTGGTCGGGCACATACACTCGTCTCAGCCGCTCCAACACTGCGCAAGTTTTATTTTATTTTACGTTGCATTTATGTGGATGTTTTTTCATTGGAGTCAAATCCTGATCATGGAATTTTTTTATGGAAATACAATTTCAAAGATTTTTTTTACACTATGAGGAGGTGTTCTCCCTTTTTCCTTTTTTTTCTCTTAAGCCTTGAACATACTATGTTCAGTAAAAGTTGAATACTGCTTTATTCCATCACGGCAAGTGAATTTGGATTGGTTACCTTAATATTTGATGATACAACTATTCATCACAGAGATCTTCACCCTGTTGCAAAACGAGGAGTTTAGTAGCATATCTGACCAGATCAGCCTTTTAGCTGTCCATGTTCGCTAGATCCACCACCCTACGGTGAGTTGGGTCCACCTGACCTAGTAAGAGTACCCATTTTTTTTTATTTTGATCGGATGGTGGTTATACTCCTAAGGGTTAATTACCCATGTTGATGTTAAAGGAACCATCCCTCATTCTCCATGATAAAATTTGATGTCCTTATATCATCACTTTTATGGACAGTGGTTCTATTTTTTTAATGGACACTTGCACTTCCAAAAAAGATTAATGTGTCATATGTGTTATCTTTGATGGATATATTTTTTTGATACCACATATCACTTTTGTATTCACTTCACTACACATTTATATTACATTGGGAGTTCTCTTATTTTTGCCTTTAGTGGTGCTGTACTTTGTTTCTATATTCTGTCACATTTATCCTTTGTTGTGTTGGCAGCCACTTCAGACACTTATTTCTGGAGGAGCGCAGTATTTTATTATTTTATATGTTTAATTCCCCTTTGGACAACACAGGTCATAGTCAAACCATGTTTGGAATGTTTTCTATCCCACAGACATTTTTTAGGAATTACATTTGTCAAGCTGTCAACCATATGGTCTGCCTACATATCTACAACACTCATGGCACAAAGACCAAGAGCTGTTGTCCAAAAAAAAGCCTAGCTTTACAGGTTTTCACAAATTCCCACTTCATCAACCTTTCTGCAAAGTGCAGGCCTGCGTCTAAAATACTTTTTTTGCAACTTATCAACCCCATCGGGTATATTGGCCACCTAAAATCCTTGTCATATCATAAATGTATTTTCCGTGAAATAATCTGTTTAACACAAAGAGAAAAGGACATAAAAAAAATTCCTGTTAAACACTTAAACAAGATTTTTGTCCTTTCAACTTGACCAACTCCATCTTTCTAATGCTCTGAAATATGTCTTAGGGAAGATCATGTATTTGGAACAATTACTTCACTTAAGTTATGTGAACTTCACAAGGCAATGATTATCTCTGTTTAAAATCCTTCACAGGAAATAAAACATGAGAAAGTATTTTCTGCTTGGATCATTTTATTCGGATAGCAATGGTATTCTCTATTTGGTGCGCAGTTCAGCTAGAGCTAATGGTCACTTTGATTCGATTGACTGCAGCATACAGTGTCTCTTTTTAATGTCATTTGGAATGAGGTCAACCAGAGTTAAATATTTGCTGTTTGTATTTATAGTGCTCAAAATATTGTTAGTGAAGAATTGTATGTTACAAGAAAATTTCAGTTTAATCTAATCCAATCAGATGGCAATTGGTCACTATCAGAACAATACAATTTGATGTATTAAGTGTATCAAATGCCACCCAGTGCCCTTACAATTGAGGACCTCCATTGTGCTTGACATGCACAGAGATCAAATTTTGTCTGTTCGGGATCCTTCTGATCTTCACTGTCTGGAAAGTCTCTTTGTTTTAAAAAGATAACTTTTTTTATTATTATTTAAACGTTGTTTAATTAGACTCCATCCACACAGGGGCAACACGACTTCCAGCATGACTTTGGGAGGCAACTTGGACACAACTTGAGTATGAATCACAGTGCGACATGAGGCAACTTACAAGGCAACTTCAAGTTGCCTTCAGGACAGGAGGCTTTCCAGTGGCCAAGCAAACAACAATCAGCTCTGTGGGAGGGAGGGGTTTGCCTGAGAAATGTAAGTTATCTTCCTGTATTGTTGCTTCTGTTAAGACAGTGATCCGACTTCTGAGGCGACTTCCATTGAAATTAATGGGTACAAGTTGCCTACAAGTTGCCTAGAAGTCTGATTCAAGTAGTACAGGAACCTCTTTTGAAGTCGGAGCGACTGCAGTAGTGTACATTAAGACGGCTCCATTCACTTACATTGATTTTCTCATGCAGCATGACTTAAGGCGACTAGGGGTGACTTGAAGTCAGATGCAAAGTCGTCCCTGTGTGAATGGGCTCTTAAGGAATGTTTCCATATACAATACAAAATACATATACATTTTAAAATCTTACATACATCCTATATTTATTTGACCCTTCCCTCCTGCCCCCCCCCCCATATTTCCCTCCCCAGATCTGTTACTTTCACTATCGTAACTAATTTCTAGTCCATCTGTTTCTATCGTAGCTAGTGCATACTTCTCTGATCGCTTAAACATACTCCATTTCTTTCAGGTTAATCTGTATCTTTTCTCCATTCCCTGCTCCCTGCTGCATAGGTACTCCATCTTACAGGTATGGTCCACTCTCTGTAACCATTATTTTATAGTTGGCCTCTCTACTTGCAGCCATTTTTTGGGATCAGAGCTTTTGCAGCATTGAGCAGGGGAGGGACCAAAGTTTCTTTAGATTGTTTTTTTGTTTTGTTAGTCCCGTGGAACAAGACATTCCAAGCGTTTTGTGGAATATTTTCCCCGGTTATCTCCTCAATGTATTCTAGGATAATGTGCCAGTACTCTTTTATTTTTGGGCACTTCCCTCAATGCAATGCTCACTGGGTTCTGGTGACAACTGACAACTCACACAGAAAATGACAGAGTGCCAGTTTGTAAGTTGTGGTCAGGTCTGTCCATAGGTTAGAGCAGGTAGCAGCAAACATGGCCAAAGAAGGTTAGGGTAGGTGGTGATCGATAGAAAGCAGAATCCAAAATTAAATACAAAGATGTTTTTACTTTCACCTTGTTGCCGTCATCTAGTAATTTGGAAATGCAAAGGGTAGTTTATTTAAATTATTTATCAGGATACCAGGAGCAGGTGCCAGAGACTAACTGAATTGTAAGTGAATTAACAGATACAGGCAATCCCCGAGTTAAGAACACCCGAACACCCGAGTTATGTACGACTCCTACTTACGAACGGCCCCAAATGCCGGCCCCTTGTGCTCCACGCTGATCCTGGATACCTCCGAGCACCTCTGGACACATCCCACACTGCAGTACTACATGTACAACATGGCCAGAAGAGCCCCAGATAACATAACAAGCATCCGGAAAACATCCCACATCCATGTACAGACGGAAGTTACACAAATGCAGTGTTTTGACCGGAAGTTACACTTACAAATGCAGTGTTCGGACTTACGTACAACTTTGACTTACGAACAAACATACAGTCCTTATTGTGTTCGGAACTCAGGGTCTGCCTGTAATCCCAAAAACTTCCAAATTTAGGATAACAAATAGTGAACATGTGATACATGAAGCAACTTTATAGATTTTGATTACATTGGTAGATCTATAGGAACTAAAGCTCAGAGGTAGAATGCAGCAAACTCTCAAACTACCATCATATTGCCATTGTTGATGCATTTATAAGATATTTTTCTTGGAAGGACTAGTGACTTTATTTAACTTTAGATGTTGTTAGGTAGATATGAACAAACATTGAGATAAGCAAACATTGAGAGGTTTGTACCATAATGTGTGCACTTTTTTACATTCTGGTAACATTTATCTAGCTCCTTCATGCTGCTTTTACATGCCATTACATCTTCTCTTGTGCCTTCCTACCTTATCTTTTGACCAATCAGTAGCTATGTGTTATTAGACCCCCATCATTAGAGGGATGGGAGTTGGGACAGGCATTTTCTTTGAAAATCTCTACACATTATTATTTTGTATGGTGAATTTTCTCACTTTGAACACTCATATATATACAGGTACATAGCAGACACTTTGACTCATTACGCAAAGTCCCTTCATTAGTTTTGGAATGTGATGAAACCGCTTTGGCACCCTGCTTGGGTGCTTCCTTTCGCCAAACAGTGCCTTCTGCACTCCAAACTGTTCCGAGCAAACCAAGAGCTAATACCATAACTTTTTACCCCAAGCATTGTACACAGACAAGATGTTGGGGTAGAACCAAAGGAATGACTGTTTGTTGAACAGAAATACAGGTTTGTATACACTTGAAAAGTAAGTCAGTCACCACATGACCAATACAACCAAATATTTACTCAAAACATCACACAATGGTTTAGATACCTAGGTAGAGCTGACACAAGGCTAATCCCATCATACATACCTCCAAGAGTTAGCCAAATTAGCCAATAGACAGAATCAATAGGTACCTTAATTACCACAATTAAAGTGATTGTAAAGGCAGAAGTTTTTTTTTTTTAACTTAATGCATTCTATGCATTTAGATAAAAAGCCTTCTGTGTGCAGTAGCCCCCCTCAAGCCCCATAATACTTACCTGAGTTTCCTTTCTGTCCAGTGATGTCCATGAGTATCTTAGCTGCCACTGCTGTCAATCAAAGTCAGTTAGACAATCAGGGGAGAGAGGGGGTGGGCTGGGTCGAATCTCCATGTCTGAATGGACATAGGGAGCTGGGACTCAGCTCTGGTGCCCCGATAACAAGCTGCTTGCTGTGGGGGCACAGAACAGGAGGGAAGGGTCAGGGTCACAGAAGAGGGACCCAAGAAGAGGAGAATGTGGGCTGCTCTGTGAAAATCCCTGCAACAGAGCAGGTAAGTATAACATGTTTGTTATTTTTATAGGAAATAAACAAGACTTTACAATCACTTTAACAATGCAAATGCACACCTAGGAGGTACACAATGAAAGAGACACAAACTTGTGTATTATGTCCACTAGACAAGTCATCAGAAGACAAACAATGTTCCAGCAGTCTGATAAAGTGGAATTCATTTATCTTCACAGATTTCTTGAGGGATCGTTTTAATAAATATTTCTGTCCCAAGTGAAGGAACCTTTCCAACCCAGCCTGCAGGAAGGCCACCATAATCCCTCTGACCATTACCATGTACACAATTAATATTACACCTTTCCATCCAGTCCAGAAGCAAAGCTTTACTGCCCTTATTCAGGGAATGAATCCAAGCCACTCTTTCAATGTGTTCATCTAATTGTTGTCCATCATTATAGAATGATCTGTTTTCTGCATGGGCCAAAATCAGTAGGTAGAAGGCTTGCCCCTAGTGGTCTAAAAGCCCCTGTCCTGTTCTGGTCTGTCACATAGATCTTAAGGTTTGGGGCATTTTTTAGTACAGGCTTCATGCAGTCTTGGTTCTGTAGCACAAACAAGCTTTGTATACCAGTTATATTTCCTTTAGTGACTCTATGTAGCGTTACATTCTCCAGATGTTCAATAATAGGTTAATGCTGTTCCTTTCAACTTTTTCTCTTAACTTTTATATTCTCAAAACCAAGATGACTATACTCCAAAGGAAGAAACTAATCTAAAATGTACACTCTTCTATATTGCTGAACCACTTTATATGCAAACAGCAGGAGGTCGGCTGGCAACAAATTGCTAGTACACAAACTAGTCAGAACAAGCATCTTGAAAACTTAATACAGGACGTTCTAGCTACATATTAAGAGCAGTAAAACATGTGCATTATATTAAGTGCCAGAGCAGTCACTAGGAATAATATACATTGCAACTAATACAGAAATAATTTTTCTGTGATATACATTTTAAAGGAAGAGTAGAAACATGCTGAAGCAAGATACAGGGATGATAAGGAGTAAGTATCTAACTTTTTAAGTGAGGATGCAAATTTAGCATGTTACATTTAGCCATTCTGTCCCATTCTGCTGTTACTACTTACTATGGCACTAGACAATTATAACAAAAAAAAAAACTAGTGTAGAAGAGAGGATATAAAAGGGAGGAGAGGCGCTAAGAAAGAATGAATCAAAGAGGAAATTAACTGAAAGAATGAAAATGAATAGCAAGGAGAAAAAAGAAAAATGGGGAGTTTACTATAGATAATAGAACAAAAGAACGGAATAGGAAAGAAAAGGGTAAAGCAAAAAGGTAAGGGATAAAACTAGATTTATAGATGCTTTCAAAAGATAGCAGCTCCAGAAAGCAAACTGTCTAAAGTATCCAAACAGCAAATAAAAGTTATGAATTATTTCTTCTGCTATGTATGTTCATCTATTAATCATGGGTATGTAGCGCGCCCTCTAAGGAGTTGCAAATAGATTGGGATCTCCCACCCATAGCCAGGCACTCCAATTTTTCACAGTCACTCCAAGTCAGAGAACAGTGCAGTGCTTTGTTTTTTGTTTTATTGAGGGATTAGAACTTGGATAGGGATTGGGAAATTATGGGATACCCACTTGACTTTAAACAACTTCAGGGACAACTTCTTCTATATACAGTCTATATACACTCCTCACTTCCTCCAGCCCACTTGCTTGCAGAACTCCTGCTGGCACACTATTTATGGATCTGACAAAAAGCATAGTCAGATTTAGAACAACAGACTTTTAATGGGCAAGAAACCAAAGACGCTTTAAGGGTGTAGCACAATTCAGTGTCCAGCATACATTCCTGTGGCTACTGATCCCAGCACCACCACTTCAGGCACTGCCAACCCGCATGGCTGCAGCTTCCCCTTACACTAGCCCCCTGGCTAACTTCTCCACAGTCTTCACAGAATGTCAGTCTCTCTCCTCAGTCCTCCCAGACTGAACACTCACCAGTCCACCTGACTGACTTCTCAGGAGATCTCCCGGAAGTGCTGACCTGCTCCTGCTATCCTCTCCTTGCTCCCGTGCCTCTAGGAAAGGGTTTCTCCATGTGTTGTAAAGGGTCCCTCCAGCACTCCACCCTCTACTTCTGGAAGCTTCTCCAGGGTTACAGAAAGCAGGGTGTCAGAGAAACATATAAAGAAACATATTCTACTTTTAACACTAGATGGCAGTAAAGTTGACAGAGCTTTCAGAGAAACCTTCAGCTGCAGACTGGCTGTCACATGACATGCACCACATGACTTCCACATGACTGCCTGGCTGCCTATAAAGCTGAGCAAGTGCTCAGAGGAATTGCTGGTTTGTCTTCAGCTTCCTGTACCTGAGTTCCTGTTTCCTGTTGATTGATTACCTGCTGTGATCCGAATTGACCCTGATCTACTCTGATCTTCTTCTGAACCCGGTCTTGGCTTGTTTTACGTATTTTGTTCCTGTCTCCTGTGTTTGATCCTCTGCCTGTGACCCGGATTCACCTTCGTCCCCTGTGCCTCGACCTTCTGCTTGTGACCCAGTCTTGCCTCCTGTCTCCAGTGCCTTGACCCCCAGCCTGTGATCTGGATTGTCTGCTTACCTGTGTTTGATCCTCAGCCTGCTCTGGACTTTTTACCTGACTTCTCCTGATGGATCCTGATACCCATCGGTCCCTGCTCCAGTTCTACAGGACTTCCACACAAGCTCTACCCTGCCTGCTGGTAGCTTGTGGCTCTTTGTGCCATCCACCCTCTGTACCACCTCCAGGGGATGGACTGCGCATAGTCGCAAAAGCGAACCGCTCTCAGCATTCCGGCCTTGGTGAGTACCCTATTCTAATACAGTGGGAGTCACCAGAGATGCTGCTTGCTGAGTCATACAGCCTGCCTGAGTCACTCAGCCCTGACCCAGATTCAACCGAGTTACTTACACTGCAGCTAACTATGTACACCTATTGTAGCAAATTAGAGGGTGCTTCAGGTAATACCTCCTCCACTGTCCTTCCAAACATAGTTCAGGTCTGGAACAAGTTTAATTTTCAAGCAAAGGCTAACCAGATTAGCAGATAATTTATTTTCTTTCACCTTCTAGTCTGGTAAAGGGGTATAGAGGGTAACACAGGAAAATTCTAAGGAGAATAAGCATTGGAGGAGGATGAAAGGGAGGTGGAACATTGGAGGGCCATGGTATGAAAAGTGAACATTGAAGGGTGAAGGTAGGGAAGTGAAGCATTGGAGGATGAAGTGAGGAATATGGAACATTGGAGGTTAAAGATGAGGTGGTGGAACATGGTCATAGTGCATGCTTGGCCAATCATAAGCCAGAAATGCCGCAGTGAATTATGGGCCATGGCGCGTTACTCGAATTTGGCGCGAACAACCCATTTTGTTCGTATTTCAACGAACGATCGAACATACGATGTTCGAGTCGAACATGAGTTCGACTCGAATACGAAGCTCATCCCTAGTAGGGAGATTAAACCCTGGGGGGGGGGGTGATGATATGTGAATGGAAGATTGGAGGGTCATCACACAATCAAATGAAGAAGGGTCAGTACTAGGAGATACTTTACTTATGCAGGTACTAGGTACCTAACAAATTAAAAAAGTGTTCTTTTTATCAGGAATATCCTCATTTTTTCTCCTTCTGAAATATTTTCAAACCAGCCTAAAGATATTGAAATATATAAATTTCAGCATTAGGAAATGATAAGAGCTCTTCGAACAGATATGCCTTGAAAAATATTCTTCTATTCGTTATTCAATCAGGTGTGAAACCATATAATATCTTTAAAGGACACATTTGGTAGGATAAAAGACAAGTGCAGTGATGCCTGAACTTGGTAAATTCAGACTTAAAGCTTGAAATTGATAACTGCTTTACATATTTCTATACTGCATAAGCTCAATGTAAAGTAAATTAAATTGATAGCCGCTCTTTACTGAGCTGCATTTTCTCTAGATTTTAACTCCATTTGAGGCCAGAATTTCCAGTGTTGCTAGTTTATTCCCAATAAAAATTCTGCAATCTTTTATTATTTCAAATGTTCCATAAAAAAAAAAAAAAAAAAAAAAAAAGCTGAAACATTTCGGATAATCCAATTTTTTTTTTCCCTTCCTTCAAAGACCTTTATTTAAACAAAGTCCAATCTCACTCTCCAATTATAAATCCTGTCCTTTGCAGAATGGCTGGACGGTCACAGTCTACTTCCCATTAGAAATTGGTTCATAAGGAAGATCTCCATTATTAGGAACAGATAATGGGTCTCTGCAAGATGAGGCTGTGAGCTCATAAAGCAAGCTGGGAACATGAACATTTGCTACACGTACACGAGTGTATCAGCAGGGGAATTCACCTAGTGTCTTTCTGCGGTTTGTACTCAGTTCACACACACATATAAAAGAAAATTATTGTGATTTTAGGTTGAAAATAAGAGCGATTAGGCCCTTCTCAAATGAATAAGTCTTGCAGTATAATATCCTCAGGTAAATATATGTCACTTTTCTTTTAGAATAATAAGTATTATCGATAATATTATTATTATTAATAGTATTTAGATTTTCAAGGTATCAGCCTCTTACAACTCACTTATGCCCTGTACACACAATCGGTTCGTCTGATGAAAACGGTCCGATGGACCATTTTCATCGGATGAACCGATTGTGTGTGGGCCACATCGTTTTTTTCCTATCGGTGAAAAAAAATAGAACCTGTTTTACATTTTTCTTATGGTTAAAAAAACGATAGAAAAAAACGATCATCTGTGGGAAAATCCATCGGTCAAAAAAACATGCATGCTCAGAATCAAGTTGACGCAAGCTCGGAAGTATTGACCTTCATTTTTCTCAGCACGTTGTTGTGTTTTACGTCACCGCTTTGGGCACGATCGGATTTTTAACTGATGGTGTGTAGGCAAGACTGATGAAAGTCAGCTTCATCAGATATCCGCTGAAAAAATCCATCGGTCTGTTTTCATCAGACGAACCGATCGTGTGTACGGGGCATTAGATGTTGGCACTCGGACAGTCATATCAGTGAATAGACTCACTTAGCTCTTTGATTGATGCATTGATTGATGATTGATTGATGCTTAAGCAGGCGCTTAAGCCTAGAACACACGGATCGACTGTCGGGTGACATCCGGCCCGTGTGTACTGCAGCCAGTCCGACATAAGCTTGCAGTTCGGTCAGCTTCTGTCAATGGAACACGACTGAAAAAGGTCAATTAATTGGCTCCCGTTCAGTACTTTCAGCCAATGGCCGTCAGGACACAATAGCACAGTAGAGAAGATTACTGTACTAACATTGCAGGTTTTTTTTTTCGTTAAGCCTTGCTGGCTTGAACGAAAAAAACAAAAACGACTAGTGTGTACTAGGCTTAAGACCCCTTTCACAATGGGGCATTTTTCAGGTGCTTTTGGGATAAAAATAGCACCTGTAAAGTGCCGAAAAAACGCCTCCCCTGTAGCCCCAGTGTGAGAGCCCAAATGCTTTCACACTGGAATCGTGCACTTGCAGGACGTTAAAAAAGTCCTGCAAGCAGCATCTTTGGGGGGGTAGAGGAGCGGTGTATTGAAATTATTGGGCGACGCTGCAGAAGTGCTGCTTTTTGGGTTTTGTATGCTGTGGCTTGTAGTGCTGTCCGAATTGTAATAAACGCTACCATTGCTCAGAATGCTGCTGTCCAGAAATACATCCTTGCTATTCCTGACGCTTTTCGGGGTGCTATTAAAGTGGTTGTAAAGGCTTGCATTTTTTTTTAAATAAAAAAATAATAATTACAAACTTATCTTTACTGTGCAGCTTGTTTTGCACAGAGTGGCCCTTATCCTCCGGTTCTGGGGTCCCACGGAAGCTCTCTTGGCTCCTCCCTGCAATAGCTAACCCCCTCTGGGAAGCTCTCTCCCGAGGGGGTTACCTTGCGAGCACACTCCCGTGTCATACATTTGGCGTCGATATACGCGCCGTGTGTATGACTAGGTCTCGCCCCCGGTGCCCACATCATTGGATTTGATAGACAGCAGCGCTAGCCAATGGCTATGCTGCTATCAATCTATCCAATGAAGAGCCAAAAAGCCCCGGCAAAGATCGAGCGTGTTCGCGATGTGGCACTTTCCAGGGCTAAGGTAAGTAAAACGGGGGGGGGGGGGCTAGGGGCGGATAAATGTCAGATGTTTTTTCACCTTAATGCATAGGATGCATTAAGGTAAAAAAACATGAACCTTTACAAACCCTTTAACACTTTCTTTGGCCACTAGCGGGGGTTACTAATGGCCAAATAGCACCGCTAAAATGATGGTAAAGAGGCACTAAATCTAGCGCCCATTGTCAGTGTGAAAAGGGGTCTAAGGGAAATTATGTTAAAGCCCTGCGTAGTCCTTTCCACTGTCTAGCAGTGTGCAGGGGAAATCCAGCTTCCCAGTTGCCTTTATAATAAAATAAAAAATGTAAATTAAATGTCTAAGTGATTTAACATATCAACTTTTAATGAAAAACTAAACACTTTAGATGAACTTTAAAGTATACATTTATTTTGAGATTTAGGTGAGCCGACTGGCTTTTTATTGCAGATGAGACATACTATACAGCTCTCCCTGATACAATTGGGGATCTACTGCCACCAACCCAGAGGGAGCACCAAATGCCATATTTGAGATGGTTTTGAAAATAATCTGCCATATTTTATGATGGTGGCAAGATCCCCTCTGTTGACCAATGTACCTCTGATCCTGGAAGAAAGTTTTCCCACCAGGTGTGCACAAAAGACCCCCTTTTCCCATATCCCTCCCAGAAAAGTAAGGATGCAGAAGAATATACTGTATAACAGCCTGACATGCCACATTTGGCATGTAATTTTTTTTTGCGGGGAGGGGGGTGTATACTTCCTGTCCCACTTCCTGATTTTTTTCTTCGGCCACCTAGGTGACCCCTCCTCTCACCCTAGGCGGCCCCTCCCTAAAATAAAACTGAAACTAAATGTGACCTGGTATCAGGAAGCAGTACAAGTAGTCAACCAGTTCATGTGCGGATTAGAACATGCTGACAGGAGGTAAAAGCAGCGTAACAGAGAAATAAGCTCATCCCTGTGCTTCTTATACTTACAGGCTGGAGCAGGTCCAGGTCGACCTGGGCTCAGAAAGAAAATGGGTTGAAAGATGCCTTGCCATAAGGCTAAGGACATCTAGTGGCTGAAAAAAGTACTGCTATGGAAATCTCTGGCTTGAAGGTGAATATTATAGCTATAATACCTAATTTTGTCTTTTAATGGACTATTCATTTTTTTTATTTTGTTGTTTTTGACTGGATTTCAGCTCTAAGCTAATTATTTTTTTGAAAAGTTTCTCTTGGATATCTTGCTAGTAACAGCACTTCCTTGTGCAGGTTGATAACACGTATGTCGCTGACTTGCAATTATCAGCAATGTTGTCAGCCTACTGTACAAGCACATTCAGCTGACTCTCGGGTGACAACAACGCAGCTAATTAATGCTTATTAGTGTTGGAGCCTGCAACAGGGAGTTTGGTTGCTGGTTGAATCTCCATGTAAGAAACTTCGTAGCTTGTTCTCATAAAGCTATCTATTTAAGGAAACCATATACAATTAGGCATAATGTCAAAGGTAATAAAACAAAGATTTAGGGTTTACACTTTCACATTAACCTCCCTGGCGGTATGATTCTGTCTGGAATTACGTACCAAAAGCGGTACAATTATTTGCATGGAAATTTGGCATTTTATACTGTAGGCCTGCAATTCTTAGGAATAACTTGCTTAAATCTGTCCAAACAAGACATCCCGGGTATGATAAAGTTTGAAAAACAAAATCATAATTTTTTATATAATAAAAAACTATAAATAATTATAACAAATTATAATGTAATTATAATAAAAAATATTCAATAATGTAATCAACTCAAAAACACTGAAATTTGCTCAGTTGCAGAATTGTCGCTGTCATTATTTATTTTTTTTATGACGAATTTCCCAACAAATCGCTATCGCTCAATTCTGCAAGTAATTAAAAATTAATATCGCTGTTTTCTAGCTGATCTAAAACCATTTTTGACATAAAGGGACACTTTTGGTTGCTATGGGAAATCTACGGTTTCCAGGCAGAAAGAACACTTTTTATTTTATAAAAGAACATGTAGGGCACTGGACAGACCACTAGGGACAAGGGGGGTGTGTATTTTTTACATACAGTACTGTAATCTATAAGATTACAGTATACTGTATGTAAAGTGTTTGTTTACTTTTTTGAATTTGGCGCCGTTCTCCGCTTCCGTGCGTCGTAACGTCGCAGGAAACGGAGATCGGCGGCACACGGGGACGCTGTGTGAATCGAGCGAGCACCCGCTCGCTCACACAGCGGGGATGCATCGCTGGATCCAGGAAGAAGGTAAGCCAGCGCGCGCTGCAGGCTCTGCATGGCTACCCCGAGCGTGACTCGGGGATACCGTTCTTAGCAGAAAAAACCCACCCCGAGTCACGCTCGGGGATACCGCCAGGGAGGTTAAGGTAAAGGCCCTTTAAAAGCGTTCACTTTGGTTATTTGTGTTTACGGAGAAAACTGCAAGTTAGAGTTTGTAACGATCAACTAAATGTTTGAAAAGTTTTCTTGCTCTGTAAAATTCCCAAGCTGCTCCATGTCTCATGTTCTATAAATGCTTGTGAGATTTTTTTCCTCCATGGAATACGCAATATGTCTGAGGAGCAGAAAATAGATCAACATTTTAGAAGAGTTACGGGTCAGAGAGGATGTAAAAGTACTAAGATTTCTAAAATTCTGATCAATAAACTACTTCATGTATAAAAGAGTAGGAAGTTGGAACTTTACAAGGGTTTATTTTGTTATATGTTTTTCATGTAACGCTGAATGTAGCTTGGGTGCAACATTTTACAAAATATAAAATAATTGTAGGTATTGATTTAAAGTGGAACTTCACTCTCTCAATCTACATAGACTATTTTTAATCCTTATGCTGCTGGCATTAGTAAATAGATGGGAAAATATATAATATTTTCTTGTTTTCATTTTTTTCCTTATGTTTCTTCAGTTACTTCCTGGTTTCTTGCCAAGGCAAATTATGTCATACATCCCGGGGGTCTTCTGAAGGGGAGAAGGGGTTTTCGTAGATAAGCACAACCTCCTGCCTACATGCCTGATGGATTCCTGGAGGTAAACGCTACACGAATCATCTGACCTTATTTAAGATGGTCACAGAAAAAAATTCTAAGGGGGAGGTTTTCAAAGTGATTTCTTAAACAGGCCATACACGGTTGAATTTCGAACAAATTTTCTTTTCAAAATCCATTGATTTTTGAAATTCGGCCGACCATGCCTTTATGTTGCTACAGAAAATAATTTTCATGGCCAGGAAATATTCTTTTCTCTCTGTGAATTTTCTATTCTTGCACATGCACCTTTTTTTCTATTACATTTCTTGCACGATTATCCCATCATTGATTAGAAAATCATTTGTTTTTCCAAAAATTTCCAACATGTCCGATTCCTCAAATTTGATTGCCACACGAAAATCGGCTGTTGCTGCAGCCCACTAACGGTGCGAAATTCATATGAAAATTATTTTTTCACAAGAAACGTATGAAAATTCTTTGATACGATTTTTGAAATTCAAACCGTGTATGGCTGGCTTTAGTAAAATAAAGTATGGAGATATGGCTGGGTGGGTGATTTTGCCTTGAAAATTTAAAATTTATTAAATAGCATTTTTGATTTGTGGATTTTAGATGCAGAGTAGGTTCCGATTTAAATATAAAAAAGGTAGCTGGATTTAAAATAAAACATTTCCTTTAAAGTAGATCTAAAGTAACACACTAAAATGTCTTATAAGCTTTAACAAGCCACTTTTGAGAGCCTCTAATGGTGGATCTATCTAAGTGGTAGACCAGTTCCTGACATAATCAGCCACTGCAGGTTTTAGAGGAACCTTCTGATATCTAGTTAATAGTAAGTTTTTTACATAATCTATGCAGTGTCACAGACACCTGAAAAGGGACCATCCTAGATAGATAGATGTAGGTAAATTGGAAACACAGATTTAATATCAGAGCACAATGGCATTTTCCATGAAGCCTGTCATTTTACTTTAGAAGGAGAATTTAGATTTTTACAGGTCACCCTGACTGCGCCTTTTAAATCCTGATATCTTGGACCCCGAATGTGCTCTTTAATCTACTTAATACAAAGTACAATGCTTTTAAGAGACCATTGCTCATTTTTATTTAACATGTTTTCTTGAATGTTGAGACCTCTCCTGAAGTAAAAGTAAAAATCTTTGTGTTGCATATTCAGACATGTGGATATTCTATTATTCCAAAGGCAGCATTAAAAGATCTTCTGTGTTAAGATAGGACAGATATTGGTAACAGATGATGATTACAGAAAAAAAATTTAAGTGCATGAAATTACCATTGTATATCAAGGGGTGGCTAGGATAACGAGTAAACAACGTGAAAAAAAAAAAAAAAAACTGAGCAGGCAATTGCTTACTCAGTATAGAATAGGACTTTGTGGAGAAAATATGTCAACATGTTTCTCAATTGTGCGTCGTCAGGGCGCCACATGCATCTATCTTTGTATCTAATCACATAAAACAGAACATATATCATTGGTATCAATCTAAATTCAAGTTTATTCAATTCATTGTATTTATAACATTCAATATTATATGTTTGTGCTCAGTCAGTCTATGAAGTTCTAGAAAGATCAAAAATATACGTATATTTGAAAAGTGTATTTGGACAATTTCCAGAACAGACAAGATACTTGTTGGTTTCCAGCATCACTATCATCTAGTTATCTTGTTATCAGCATTCATCAATGGCCTAAGTGGTTTTATGACTATGTCATTTTTTATAATGTATTTATATGAATACATTTTGTATTTCCTTAAACAAATTTGTGTTCTATATGCTCACCTATAAACATACATACATTATCCACAAAGCCCTATTCTATACTGAGTAAGCAACTGCCTGCTCAGTTTTTCTTTTTTCTTTTAATAATCCAAGGACTGGAGTATCTTGTCTGTTCTGGAAATTGTCCAAATACACTTTTCAAATATGAGTAAACAACATGGTCATATTTAGCCAGTTTGCCCAAAACCTGTGACCAGGGCCGGTGCAAGGATTTTTGACACCCTAGGCGAAACCTCATTTTGCTGCCCCCTCTGGGTCCGCCCCTGACTCCACCCCCTTTTCCAGTGTTAAACGGTTTTATTCAACCCTCTAACTACTACATCTGCAAGACAGCCTGTTCTTTTGAAAAACAACAGACTTACTAGGAGGATCACCAGGTGAATATAAAAGAGACCTAAACCTAAAAACAAAACTATGCAGCCACCCATCTATAAATTGGTAATCTGCAGTATAAAAAAATATTTTGCTTTGCTTTAATACCACTTTAAGAGGATAAAATTAATCAAGTAATTCTGGTATCAATGTATAGGCAGATGATGGTAAGGAAGGAGTTAAAGGGGTGTTCCACCCAAATATAATGTTTATTAAAAGTCAGCAGCTACAAAAAGTAGCACCGCTGATTGGACAGGCGATCGCATGGGACCTGTCATGTGTCCCATGTGATCGCCTACAGGGAGGGGCTGCAATAAGGTGATTAAGCTTAATCGCCTAACCAGCCTCTCGGCGGAAGCAGGAAGTGGGACAGGAAGTCCCACTCCTCCTGAATCCCCCACTCCCCCCCCCCCCCAAAAAAAATTACATGCCAAATGTGGCATGTAAGGGAGTGAGGAGTGGGATAAGCGGAAGATCCATTTTTGGGTGGAACTCCGCTTTAAAACAGAAGCTAAACAGACTGGAGTAAACCTACTTCCAGTACTGACAAGGAAAGAGAGAGGGGGGGTCAGGGAGAAAGAGAGAGGGGGGCTGTCAGAGAGAGGGGGGGCTGTCAGAGAGAAAGAGGGGGCTGTCAGAGAGAAAGAGGGGGCTGTCAGAGAGAGAGAGGGGGCTGTCAGAGAGAGAGAGAGGGGGCTGTCAGAGAGAGAGAGAGAGGGGGGGGCTGTCAGAGAGAGAGAGGGGGGGCTGTCAGAGAGAGAGAGGGGGGCTGTCAGAGAGAGAGAGGGGCTGTCAGAGAGAGAGAGAGAGAGAGAGGGTCTGTCAGAGTGAGAGGGGGCTGTCAGAGAGAGAGGGGGCTGTCAGAGAGAGAGGGGGCTGTCAGAGAGAGAGGGGGCTGTCAGAGAGAGAGGGGAGCTGTCAGAGAGAGAGGGGAGCTGTCAGAGAGAGAGAGGGGGGCTGTCAGAGAGGAGAGAGGGGGGTTGTCAGAGAGAGGAGAAAGGGGGGCTGTCAGAGAGAGGAAAAAGGGGGGCTGTCAGAGAGAGGAGAAAGGGTGGTTGTCAGAGAGAGGAGAGGGGGGGCTGTCAGAGAGAGAGGGGGGTTGTCAGAGAGAGGAGAGAAGGGGTTGTCAGAGAGAGGAGACAGGGGGGTTTTCAGAAAGAGGAGAAAGGGGGGCTATCAGAGAGAGGAGAAAGGAGGGTTGTAAGAGAGAGGAGAGAGGGGGCTGTCAGAGAGAGGGGGCTGTCAGAGAGAGGGGAGAGGGGGCTGTCAGAGAGAGAGGGGGGCTGTCAGAGAGAGAGAGGGGGGTTGTCAGAGAGAGGAGGCTGTCAGAGAGAGGAGAGAGGGGGCTGTCAGAGAGAGAGGGGGGCTGTCAGAGAGAGAGGGGGGCTGTCAGAGAGAGGAGAAAGGGGGGCTGTCAGAGAGAGGAGAAAAGGGGGCTGTCAGAGAGAGGAGAAAGGGGGGTTGTCAGAGAGAGGAGAGAGGGGGCTGTCCGAGAGAGGGGAGAGGGGGCTGTCCGAGAGAGGGGAGAGGGGGCTGTCAGAGAGAGGAGAGAGGGGGCTGTCAGAGAGAGAGGGGGGCTGTCAGAGAGAGAGAGAGAGAGGGGGGTTGTCAGAGAGAGGAGAAAGGGGGGCTGTCAGAGAGAGGAGAAAGGGGGGGTGTAAGAGAGAGGAGAAAGGGGGCTGTCGGAGAGAGGGGGCTGTCAGAGAGAGGAGAGAGGGGGCTGTCAGAGAGAGAGGGGGGCTGTCAGAGAGAGAGAGAGAGAGGGGGGTTGTCAGAGAGGAGAAAGGGGGGCTGTCAGAGAGAGAGAGGGGGGCTGTCAGAGAGAGGAGAAAGGGGGGTGTCAGAGAGAGGAGAAAGAGAGAGGGGGCTGTCAGAGAGAGGAGAGAGGGGGCTGTCAGAGAGAGGAGAGGGGGGTGTCAGAGAGAGGAGAGAGAGGGGTTGTCAGAGAGAGGAGAAAGGGGGGTTGTAAGAGAGAGGAGAAAGGGGGGTTGTAAGAGAGAGGAGAAAGGGGGGTTGTAAGAGAGAGGAGAAAGGGGGCTGTCAGAGAGAGGGGGCTGTCAGAGAGAGGGGGCTGTCAGAGAGAGGGGGCTGTCAGAGAGAGGGGAGAGGGGGGCTGTCAGAGAGAGGGGAGAGGGGGCTGTCAGAGAGAGAGAGAGGGGGGGTTGTCAGAGAGAGGAGAAAAGGGGGCTGTCAGAGAGAGGAGAGAGAGAGAGGGCTGTCAGAGAGAGGGGAGAGGGGGCTGTCAGAGAGAGGGGAGAGGGGGCTGTCAGAGAGAGGAGAGGGGGCTGTCAGAGGAGGGGCTGTCAGAGAGAGGAGAGAGGGGCTGTCAGAGAGAGGAGTGTCAGAGAGAGGAGAAAGGGGGGTTGTAAGAGAGAGGAGAAAGGGGGCTGTCAGAGAGAGGAGAGAAGGGGGCTGTCAGAGAGAGGAGAAAGGGGGCTGTCAGAGAGAGAGAGAGAAGGAGCTGTCAGAGAGAGAGGAGAGAGAGAGGGCTGTCAGAGAGAGAGAGGAGGGGCTGTCAGAGAGAGAGGGCGAGAGAGAGGGCTGTCAGAGAGAGAGGGCGCTGTCAGAGAGAGAGGGCGCTGTCAGAGAGAGGAGAGAGGGGCTGTCAGAGAGAGAGAGAGAGGGGCTGTCAGAGAGAGGAGAGAGGGGCTGTCAGAGAGGAGAGAGGGGCTGTCAGAGAGAGGAGAGAGGGGCTGTCAGAGAGAGGAGAGAGGGGCTGTCAGAGAGAGGAGAGAGGGGCTGTCAGAGAGAAGAGAGAGGGGGGGCTGTCAGAGAGAGAATGGAGCAGAGTCTGGTAAGTGAAAGAGCTCACTTACTTGGAATGGGCTCACTGGTTCATTCAGCAGGCAGTGTTTCGTGTGGCTGCTTGTTAGCCGCCCACCTCCCCTTCACAGACGGAGTAGACAGGAGGGACAGGACAGTCACGCAGGAGAATACTGCTGCTCACGGCAGGCATGGTGGATTGGACGGGGCACACTGCACACAGGAGAGGGGCGGGACTCTGGAGAAATGTGCAGCTCGTGTGACATGATCTCGGAGAGGGGGAATTTCTGCACAGTGCACACACAACAGAGCGGAGGGTGCCCTGCTGGGGGAACTGGATGATTGCTCATGTATACACACACTGAAACGGAGAGCGCCGGGGGGGGGGGGGATTTGCAGCCCGGAGGGGACCTATCCATCCATGCGTGCCATGTGACAGACTCAGAGAGGAGAACTCAAGTCGCGCTGGGAGGGGGGGGGGGGGGTGACGGTCCGACGGTCTGCCTGTCTAGCCGCGCTGCTTCCTTCACATGATGTTAGGGCTGAAGGCGCTGCCAGCATTGTGTGGAACTCTGTGGAGGACAGTGCGGGTGTAATTGCGGCCGTGCGCCCTAGGCGGCAGTGCGCTCTAGGCAGTCGCCTAATCCGCCTAGTGGAAGCGCCGGCCCTGCCTGTGACTGATGTAGCCAGAAGTCTGTCATTTAATGGGGTATCACTACCACCTTTAAGGCTCGGTTCACACTGCCATGACCTGAAAGTTGCATGACATACAGTGAGACTTTGCCAGGAAACTTTCTGGCGACTTGAGTCCTACTTTGAGGCAGAAGTCTGATAGAAGTGGCCTTGAAGTAGTACAGGAACCTTTTCTAGAGTTGGGGCAACTTCAGCAGTGCTAATTAAGACAGCTCTCATTGACTAACATGGGATTTCACTTGTTATGTGACTTGGGTTCTCCCAAGTTGGATCCCAAGTCATAACAGTGTTAACTGAGCCTAATTGTCATTTGATATTTGGTCAATTACATCACTCAGGTTCCCCAATGCTCTGTTTACAATCCAGCAGCACCATTAACCTGCCATTTGTGTCAGGAGTAGCAATTGGGCAGTATTGCTCCTGCAGTGGGTTGTTGAGACCATGGGTCTACATTCTCAAGCTTTGCTCATCATGATTGATTTGGATCTACATTGCTGAGCAACATGACTAATTTTGGATTTACATGGGTGACTTTTTTGTCTTTTTTTTCTAAGGTGTGGATGCCTTTATTAACTATTTTCTTTTTTGTGAATTAGTAACAAGGATTTTCCACTCGTCCTTGCAAAGTACCATCCCAATGTTGAAGGCATGTGGCCTGATATGATTCAGAAGGGTTGCATACATACACTTGCTTGCTGTTCCCCTTTCATAGTAGTGACTTCCCCACCTTGCAAGGCACCTTGTCCCCATGTTATTGGAGACAGGGGCCTTATCCTTATAGCAGAAATATAAGACAAGAGGGCAAACACGGGTTTGCCACTCACCCCTGCGAAGTACCATCCCAATGTTGAAGGCATGTGGCCTGATATGGTTCAGAAGGGTTGCATACATACACTTTCTTGCTGTTAAGCTTTCATAGTAGTGACTCCTCCCCACCTTGCAAGGCACCTTGTGCCCATGTTAATGGAGACAGGGGCCTTATCCTCACAGCAGAAATAGAACACAAGAGGGCGTACTGGCCTTTGTTGTATTATTCAGCATAGATTTATTATAGAATAAAAATGCATGAAATGTCTACTCACAAACATACTGTAAATGTTAAAATTTCTCATCAGGCTTTAAGCATGTCTACACTCTCCTAAGACACCTTAAAAAAAAGGAGGGTGAGGAAAAGCAATATTAAGATACGTAAAAAGCATTCAGTACGGCCCTGTGCCGTTACATAATTGTTATGCTTGTTCTTATTTTAAGTTTATGCCTTTTAAGTGTTAAAAACATATCTGCCTCCTAGGTGCAAAGTAATAAGTAACTCATTCACAAAAAACATGTTAATAGTAAATAAAATTATATAGATAAGAAATAATAAATACTAAAGATATACATACAACAAAAGTTTAAAAACATACCCAGCTATATCTACAGTATTTCCCTTTAATCACAAGTCCCATGTTTCTGTTCCCACAGACTCCCTTTAAAGCCCATCTCCAGGCATTGCTCCTTTTTAAAAAAAATATTTAATAGTGATATTTTACACTATTATTTGTATTTTTTTTAGGAGCTCGCTAAGCTCCATTGAGCTAGTTTGATAGCTGTTGTATCAGAATGCTGTCTATGGATGACACCAATTTCAGTGTTGCGCCTCCATCTCCTCGCTCTGCTATACCATTAATACAAGTACAGCAAGTACAACACAAAAATCATCACTGTGATGTTCTTTGTGCACGGTACAGCAGAGTGAAGGGAGTAAAATCACAAAACCTGAACTGATGTCTATCATAGAAACTGTTTCAATATAACACAGAGCCAGAAGTCCGGCTCCCAACTATATTTATCAGAATAGCTCAGAGGAGCTTGGAAATTTGATAAAGTAATTTAAACAAATAGAGTGTTAATGTGACTATTAAAAAGTAAAAACAAAAAAGTGATAAAAACATAAAAAATGCAAAATGTATCAGTCTTGAAGACCAAAAAAATATGGGATGGAAACACAAATAAAATTGCATTACATTTTTGAAATTTTGATTCCATGGATTGGAGATAATTCTAATTGATTGAAAACAGTGATAACCTGAGAATTGGAACCCAAACAAAATATGAAGCACCTCTTTTGTAGGCAATAAAAGAAAAGAAATTGGAGGGGTAAGCAGTTTGTACAAAACAAAGGTCTCTGGTTACACAAGAGAAATGATCTGCAAGTAGTCATTACAACACAAAACACCACAGAATGTATAGTTTAAAAAAGTCAACTCCTTTACATATCTGTCCCTACTAAGTCTACATCTGGTTTTAATTACAGACAAAACTGTTGACCAAATAAGCCTTGCCAAATATAATAATCCTACTTAACATTATAGTTCATGTTTTATGGATGTGAATGAAGGCACTTTACTGTTGATGAGCTACATTGTTTTGTTCTTTCCTTGTGAAAGCATTAAATTGCATCTCTCCATAATTTACCATAACATTTGCCCAGTGAAGTTTGAGAGAAAACGTACAAAATTTTTATCCTGAATGACAAACAAATTAATAAAGGAAACATTATGAATGCTTTGAAGTACAAACAAAAAGTCCACGGTTAAATTTTTTAACAAGTTAGAGTCATTAGTTAAACAAATTCTGACAGCCAGGCTTTGCGTTTCCAATCACACATCCTCAGAACAAAGACATGATTTGTGAGTGAAGTTTAATAGGTCCCTCTGCATATGATAATTCTCCTCCAACAGTCATCACTTTCACTATAGATGTTAAAATGTCACTTGCTATTAATCTATGCCATTTTATGATTGGGCTAGCGTGGAAACAATGAATGTGTTCAGAGAAATAATAAATAAGAATGTTGCTTCATTTACAACATGTCCCCAAAAATCCAACTGAAATCCATCATTTGGCATTAGGGTGTACTTTGATTGAAGCGTTTTTCTTTTAACCATCATTATTTAAAGAGGAACTAAGTTCTGGAAGCTGTGTTAAAAAAAGTCAGGCAGAGGACAAAAGACCAGTTACCAGTATTGCCTGTGGTCTCCCTGCTGCTGACCTTTCCCCAATTACTGACTTGCTCTGTTTTTGCATGGTATCCCTGTACTGTATGTTTCAGGGCCACGCCCCTTTCACAAGTCCTAAAATACGTCCTTGCTGTGTCCTTACCATGGACACGACCTGACACTGTTCGTGGGGGTGAGCGGCTCCCCCGTGTGGGTCTTCTTAGTAGCTCCCCAAGCGGACTGCACAGAGAGTGCTTCCAGATTACTGCTGTTTGACCAGTGGCACCCTACTGGTCAGCATCCATCTCTCTCTGCCCTCAGGGCGAGCAGTGAGAGCAGCGGGATCATCCCACAGTGTCATTCCATCTCAATACTGGTTCCACAGGCATTTGAGGCAATACTCCTGCACGTGTGCGGTTCTGGGTTCTTCCTCGAGCGTTCCATCAACCTGACAGCCCGTGACGCAACCCACCTCCCTGGCCAAGGGGGGTTGAGGGACTCATCCATCCAGGTCTCACATATCACCTTACAGCTGGCCTTTGACATACAACATTCTGTTTTTATGAACAATTGCTCTCCAATAAATGCTTACACAGACTATGATGTTTTTCATTTTATTGGTCTGAGCCTAGTACCTGGACAGTATGGCCCTATAGTATGGGCTTAGTGCCTTCACTATCCAATTAACCAATCAAATTTTACAGCCTATGGAACCATTATCCAGGTAGTCACTGGGAACTTTTATCTATCTAACATGCCTTTAATGGACTTTAGAGACCAGTGGGTCAAGGTCTCCATTGCGTTGGATGTTTGTGTGTTTTTACTATTGTTACCAGCCCTGTCTCTGTGGACATTCCTGCTGCAGGCTACCTACCCTGGACTCTCAGTTTGTCAGGGCTGAACTTGTTGGGCTGATTCTTCCCCCTCCACTAGATAAATGTTGTTTTGTGCTGCGATCTCATACTACAGATTTTTCAGAAAACAATCCAGAGAAAAGGTAATTTTTTTTAGGGTACAGCTAAGGCACAGTTAATATGGAGATGTTTCCTATAACACCAAATATCAACTTTTTAGGTTTAGTTCTAATTCAACTCCACAAAAAGTCAGATTTTTTTTCTTGTTTTTTTAACCACTTTAAGTCCGTAGGTGCCTACTTTGCCTGGGGGCCGCCAATAGACGTCCTTCCGTGCTCGAGTGGCCTGCATGCCCCCTGCAGGGAACATGAGGCTCGCTCTGTGATCAGTGAGTCTCATAAAATCGCTGGATCACAGATCGGAGTAAGGGGTCAATCCCGACCCCTTACCATGTGATCAGCTCACAAACACTGACAGCTGATCATGTGACCCTGATAGTGTGAGGAGAAAAAAATGATGATCATCAGCAGGTGACAGAGAGACATCGGTCCCAATCAGGAAGAGCTGCCCAGCTCATCTGTGCCCATGTGTACCACCTGTCAGTGCCACCTACCAGTGGACAACAGTGCCACCTACCTGTGCTTACAGTGCCACCTATCAGTGCCCACAGTTCAACCTATCAATGTGCACAGTGCCACCTATCAAAGTCACTAATTAGTCACTAATTAGCTCCTCATCAACAGTGCTGCCCATCATTGTCACCTACCAGTGCCCATAATTGTCACCTACCAGTGCCCATCAGTGTCACCTACCTGTGCCCATCAGTGCCCATCAGTGCCACCTATCAGTGCCACCTACCAGTGCCATCTATCTGTGCCAATAAGTGCCATCTATCAGTGCTACCCATCACTTTTACTCATCAGTGCCACCCATCAGGGCACATCAGTACCACCTTATCTGTCCCCATCAATGCCCATCAGTGCAGCCTATCAGTGTCAACCAGTGCAGCCTATCAGTGTCCATCAGTGCCGCCTCGTCAGCGCATATGAATGAAGTTTGCACAATTTTATAACAAAATATAAAACATGATTTTTTTTCAAAATTTTCCACCTTTTTTTGTTTGTTTAGCAAAAAATAAAAACCCCAGTGGTGATTAAATACCACCAAAAAAAGCTCTATTTGTGTGAAAAAAAAATATAAAAATGTAATTTGTTGTATGACCGCGCAATTGTCATTCAAAATGCATTAGTGCCAAAAGCTGGAAATTGGCCTGGGCAGGAGGGGGGTTTAAGTGCCCAGTAAGCAAGTGGTTATTAAACAGTTACAATTATAATAATATTAACATATAACTCATGTGGAAAATGCTTTATGTTTTGAACCCATTGCAAACTAACTCAAGTGGTATGACAGAGGGGTTGATTTACTAAAACTGAAGCATGCAAAATCAGGTGCAGCTGTGCATGGTAGCCAATCAGCTTCAAACTTCAGCTTGTTCAATTAAGCTTCGGCAAAACAAAACAAAAAAAACTGGTAGCTGATTGGTTTCTATGCAGAGCTGCACCAGATTTTGCACTCTACAGTTTTAGTAAATCAACCCCACTGTGACAATGCAAGAGCTCATTTGGGAGATAAGGACAGAGCATTATCTTCCATTAACAGTAATTCCCTAAATGAGGACTTATGACAGCATAACCGGGTATTATTTTAATGGAAGCTGCAGATGTAAAAATTAAGTTTGAGATGAAATTAACTTGTTAAAGCTTATATGAGATTTTATCAGCTGAGTTTACATCTAAAGCAACTATTTTTCTTATTGCAATAAGTAGTCGCATTGTTAAATTGCCCTGGGGTATATTGATAAAATCATGGAATAACTGCACAGAAAGGGAAACTATTTAAAGCCTCAATGAACCTGCTCTATGTATTACTTTAATGCCTGAATATACAGTGATTAATATTCTTGTGGTTTTTGCTTTTTGTACTTTATGCTGCACCAAGGATTAAAATACCTAAAGCTACAGAGTCTGATCAAATCCATTGTGCCGGAGAGTCAGATCCCTGCTCTCACACCCAATACAGTGGCCTTGTCCTGCAGTGGTCTGGCATGCCCCCTTCATACTGCTCCAAATAACAGAACTCATGCTCACTGAGCAGCACTGTTAATCGAAGCAATGTGTGGGGGGTGGAGGGGATTGATCCACTGCTTTTATGACTGCAGTGGCCAGGGTCTCCAGTAGTCTGAATCAGGGGCGGACTGGCAGCTCATGGGGCCCCCGGGCAATAGGAGATTGTGGGGCCCCCGGGCAATAGATTATGGGGCCACACAGTATACACAAACACACACATACATTATGCATACACAGAATACACACACAGTATACATACACACCGAATACACATACACACACTGAAAAGGTACTGCAGCTATAATCTTGGGATTTTTAGACCAAAAGGATGTCGGTAAAGGACATTTCAGGCACAGATGTAAAAAAACACAGATTTTTACATACTGTCCCTGGTTTTACTGAGGCTAGCAACCCTGATGGGGCCTCCCAGTGGCATGGGGCCCTCAGGCAGTGCCCAAGTGCCTGAATGGTCAGTCCGCCCCTGGTCTGAATCTCTAGAATGCTGGAGCCAAGGGCATGATGACCTGTGCCAGTTTGAAAAGAGCTTCAAAAACAAAAGCATAATTGCATGAAACTTATGTAGTTGGTCACTAATAATTTGAATATATTTTTATTATTATTACTACTAATAATACTAAAGTTACTCTTAAAATAGTGCTTTGTATAGTTAACAGCAACACACTTTATCTTATTGTCAATCAAAGCTTCATTTAAAGACTAATTGTTACAATAGCTGATATGTTTTCTAAAAGCCCACGGAAATAATTATACAATGTGTGAATGCAGCATTCCTATTAACACCTAGACACCATGAAACATTTGCTGTAAAAAACATATTTGTGAATTACTCTGTTTAGAAATATAAAGCCTCTACAAGCATAAATTAAGTAAAATAGAAAGGAGGTGTACTATCATCCAACATAGGAAAAAGAAAGCTAGGGAGGTCAATCCCCAACCGGTCCTCAAAAGAAAACAAGAAATTTACTATCATGGTACTTGTTGGATTGGTATGAATTCATATAGTATAGTAAATAAACAAATCATTTTATTAATACAAATTTAATATAAAATAAAACAATACAGTACATGATCAAATACACATTCAAATGCATGATGAACTGTCCATCTATATTACCAGTAGGGATCAACCGCCCCCCCCCCCCGTACGGTTCGCACCAGAACCTTCGAACTTTAGTTTTAAAAAAGGTATTTTTTTTCAGGACTCCTGAAAAAACAACCGTTTTTTAAAACTTTTTTTCTATTGATACATGTTCCCTCGGGCAAGACCCGGGTTCTCAACGACGTTTTCACAGGCAAACTATAGACACCCAGCAGGTACAATATTTAAAGTATTTTTTATTTTATTTAAGCATCATTAAAATCACTGCTCCTGAATTTAATGATGCTTAAATAAAAAAAAATTCCTTTAAATATTGTACCTGCTGGGTGTCTATAGTATGCCTGTGAAAACGTCTTTAAATAGCACAATCACCTGCCTGCCAGTAAATTAGGAAGAACTGATCTAGCTAAACTATACAGTGTATAAATATATGTACAACACCTGGGATGTATATATATCCTCTACACACTGTAACATTAACTGACTAGCCTGCCCGCCTGCCTGCTCTATCTACCTGCAAAAAAATGGCACTCTCTCTGTCTCTCTCTGTTCTTTCTAACCACCGCCGCATCACACTACATAAGGCCGACCTGCATGCGGCCTTTTATAGTGTGGGGCGTGTACGAAACCCCCTGAGCCATAATTGGCCAAGGCCTCCCTGGCTTTGGCCAATTATGGCTCTCTGTACTGACGGTGCTGTGATTGTCCAAGCATGCGGGTCATAGTGCATGTTTGGCCAATCATAAGCCAGCAATGCCGCAGTGAATTAAGGGCCGTGGTGTGTCACTCGAATTTGGCGCGAACGACCCGTTTTGTTCGTATTTCGACGAATGATCGAACATACGATGTTCGAGTCGAACATGAGTTTGACTTGAATACGAAGCTCATCCCTAATTACCAGCATAAAGGTCTCCAAAAGGGGAGGATCATATTGGGATAATTGTTCACGGAAAGCTTGTCGCAACTAGTTTTGCAGCCTAAGAGCCGCTTCCTCAGGAGAATATCTGCCATTTGAGTAACAAATAATCAACATATAAAAACCACATAAACAAAGTTAACAGAATTTATTGATTTAACATTGGGAAAAAATTGCATATGAAGGGGAAGGGAAAAATAAAAAAGAGGGACAAAGGGGAGGAGAAAAGAAAAAAAGAAGGGGGAAAAAGGGAGTGTAGGGAAAGAGGAGGAAATGGAGAGAAAGAGGAAAAAAGGAGACAGTGGAAAGGGAAAGTGGGAAAAGGGGAAACAGAGGGAGAAGAAAAAAAAAAAAAAAAACAGAGGGAGAGAGACAAGAGAGGCATAAGGAACACGAAAGGGCAAGGGAGCCAAAGAAAAAAAATAATAAAAAGAAAATAAATGAATAAAATAACTAACCTTAAATGCGATGTAAACCCATTCTCATCCTTTCTAAACTCCTGCCATAGTGCTGATCTATAAGGATATAGATGCCTCCTGCATGTATCCTTACCTGTCAAATGTCTCCCCTCTGTCTGTTATAAGAACTAAAAAACTGCAGATTCTGTGGGTGGGTCTGTTGTCTGGAGCTCAGTGGGTGGAGTCTTGATGTCAGTATACTCCCCACCCACCTCTACACTCCCCTTACACTAAATTCTGCTATGATCACTAACATCCAGTCAAAATCCAGAAAAATAACCAAATGACTTCAGAAAAGGAGTGGGGGTGGGAATTAAAAAAGAATACCTGTCTCAGGCTAGTGCATGAGATATGTAAATAACCTGTCATTCACAGCAAGGGGGAAGATTGGACAAAAGTTTCATGGTTGTCTAGTTATCTCACTGAAAAAAAGAGGATTGCTCAGAGCTGGATTAACTCTTTGTGGCAAGACTGGGCACAGATGATAGGAAATCTTATACTCTACACTGTGACTGCAAAAAAAAAAAATTTCGGGTTTACATCCACTTTAAGTAGGGTAAACAGTACTAGGGTCCAAAGTGGGAGGAAAAATATCTAAGAACATGGGAGCCAAATGTAGGCATAAGTGCCTAGGCACTACACAGAGTTGTTAGGGGTGGTGGTTAATCCAAACGAGCTACAAAGAGAGACCCCAGCTGGTATATCCTATGGGGTAAACAGACTGCCCACAAATTGGTCAAAAAAACAGACCACATAATGGAGCAGGATAAAAACTGCACAGGGGGAGACTTACTTGTAGGATGGCAACAAGGAGCATACCTTGGAACCCACATCCACGTCACTTTCAAGCAGTCAAGCTGCTCAAATAATCCCCAACCAGGCGAAGCAAGTACATGCCAGCACACTACATACTAAGGTCCAAACGTGTATATAGCAATATAACACATCAGAAAGCTAAATGAGTGAAAAAATTTTGGATTTGGAGAGCATCTGGAGACACACCTCCAAGATTTCTCGATGTGTGGTCCATAAGGAAACGAAATACAAAGTCCTGATGCACTGGTACAGGACTCCAGATATTTTACATGCCTGCAATGGAACAATCTCAAAACAATGCTGGAGATGTAATAATGATGTGGGCTCTCACTATCATATTTTTTGAGAATCTCCCCCGTTCACCAATTTTGGCTTCAAGTCCATCAGTTGTTGGAGACAGTGGTTGGTATTCCTGTCCCTCTGAAGCCCATGCACTATTTGTTAGGTCTCCCTTTTCCTGGTGTTTCTAAGGGTCTGCGCCGACTAGTGTCTTTCATTTTGTTGCCTGCCAAACGGGTCATTCCTAGACTGTGGTTGTCCACCTCACCTCCAACACTCCCACATGTGCTCACTACTGTGGCTGACATACATAGAATGGTGCGTCTGATGGCTACAGTGGAGGGTTCAGAGCAAACATTTTCTGAAACATTGTCAGCATGGGATGATTCAGTATATGGTCTTGAAGGAAACTTCAAGACCTTTGAGTTTGTACGCCAATTACTTTTCTTTTTGTACAGATCTTTGTATGATGCTATACAGTGTGTTTATATTACCTCTACAACTCCTGTACGGGTGTGTGATAGGAGGCTGTTTTGAACTAATTTTATTTGTATTTCTTATTCATGGGACTGACTTTCTATCTCCCACTCAAGGCAACTGTTTAATCGCTGTTCCTTAACCTGTACAATCTATGTGTGCTTAGTAGTTCTCTAAGACAGTGTATACCTGCATTGTTTCAAAATGTTAATGATTCCAATGCATTTTCTTTTGTATGACTTAAACTTATAAATAAACAATAAAAAATAATAATAAAAAAAAAATGAGTGAAAAAATACCACATCAAGTCAAAAAAGATCCAAAACAAACCTATACAGGACATTGAATGGCACTGCCCGAGGGCCCCATGCCACAAGGGGGCTCCATCAGGGTTTTCCAGCCTCAGTAAAACCAGGGACAGTATGTCAAAATCTGTATTTTTTTAAAAAAAAATACCAAGATTATAGCTGCCTCGTCTCACCGGTACCTTTTCAGTGTGTATGTGTATTCTGTGTGTATGTATACTGTGTGTGTATACTGTATATTGATTGGTTTGCGCAAAAGTTATAGCGTTTACAAAATAGGGGATAGATATATGATCTTTATTTTTTTTACTAGTAATGGCGGCGATCTGCGATTTATTTTGTCAGGCCTGCGATATTGCGGACGTATAGGACACTTTTGACACAATTTTGGGACCATTCACATTTATACAGCGATCAGTGCTATAAAAATGCACTAATTACTGTATAAATGTGACTGGCAGTGAAGGGGTTAACACTATGGGGGAATGGAAGGGGTTAAATGTATTCCCTGGGTGTGTTCTTACTGTGGGGGGAGGGGGGTGACTGGGGGAGGTGAGCGATGCTGTGTCCCTATGTACAAGGGACACAGCATCTGTCTCCTCTCCCTGACAGGACGTGGAGCTCTGTGTTTACTCACAGAGCCCCACGTCCCTGCTGTGTCACCACCGATCGCGAGTACATGGCGGACACCGCGGCCGCCAGGCACACGCACTGGCTTCCCAGCGATGCGCTGGGCACAGTGTTTCCCCGCTACGTGCCACCCAGCGGCGCGCAGGGGAATGTAAACAACAGGACGTCCAAAGACACTTGAGAGCCGCGCTGTGGACGTTTTTTTCTATAGCACGGCCCTCTAGTGGTTAATATATTGATTTGTATTGACATTTGGTAATCACAAAAATTATTTATATCCTTTGTGGACTTTGAAAAACATATTTAGATGCAAGTATTTGTGCCTAGGTTATAGCTTTAAATTTAACGTTCAAAGAACAGTAAACCATAGTTAGTTAGGAAATTACAATGCATCTACCTCTGATTTAACTGTATTTGATTGGATAATATATAACACTGAAGTTTGCTTATAATAAATAATAATTGCTAGTATGGAAGCGTGTGTGTGGTACTGCAAAACTGACTTATTTTGTTGTCTTCCATGTCGGCCTCTCTTTCCACATTACAATTTGTATGTTTAAGTTTATGTCAATCCAGATTCATAAATGTGATACTTGTTGATATTATATGGCAATAGAGGGATTTACATGGCAAATTATTGCAGGGGTAATTTATTAGATAAATGATCTCAGTTATAGCATTTTATTTCTGATTTACATATTTGCTTGTGATACAGACAAGATTATGACCTTATCAAGTGGCTGCAGGTGTTACTCGTATTAGGCATTTAGGGATGCCTGACAGCCAACCAAAACTGGGTTCTATTCCGCCTTATATCGCTATTGGGAGCTGCTTATTTAAACATCTTGGAAGGATTAAATAATCATCTACACCAGTTTAATAGAACTGATCTTTCTCAATATATGGAAACAACTATATTGCCCCATTATAATTACAGAACGTCTGGCATCCCATTGGGATGAAAGATATTTAAAGTGCAAATATAACATTTACTTCAGCGATATTGCTGCTAAACCAACAACTTATTGCTGCGTAGAAATACATTTATTATCATCAAGTGCATATTGCAGGTGTGTTTTATTTCAATGACACTGTTTAAATGAAGTGCTGTGCATCAGAATACTGAGCTGATTTTTGTTATAATGAGGAAATATTAAAAGGGAAATTCCATAGATAAATGTATATTAACCACTTAAGGCCCGGACCAATACGCTGGCAAATCACCCAAGGGGTTTTTGCGATTCGGCACTGCGTCGCTTTAACAGACAATTGCGCGGTCGTGCGACGTGGCTCCCAAACAAAATTTGCGTCCTTTTTTTCCCACAAATAGAGCTTTCTTTTGGTGGTATTTGATCGCCTCTGCGATTTTTATTTTTTGCGCTATATACAAAAATAGAGCGACATTTTTGAAAAAAAATCAATATTTTTTACATTTTGTTATAATAAAAAACCAATAAACTAAATTTTAGTCAAACATTTAGGCCAAAATTTATTTAGCCACATGTCTTTAGTAAAAAAAAAATCGCATTAAAAAAAAATTAGCTACCTAGCGGGAACAGCGACACTAATACAGCGATCAGAAAAATGATCGCTTAGTGATGCTGGCAATAGGGAGTGAAAGGGTTAACTAGGGCAGTGATCAAGGGGTTAAAACTTTATTGGGGGGGGTGGGGGGGGCTACCCTGACACTAACACTGACTGACTGTCACACTGTCTGTCACACTGACACTAAATACAGTAATCATACATGTATGATTACTGCATTCAGTGACACTGTGACAGGGGGGAGGGGGGGGGGGCGATCGCGGGGGTTAAATGTGTTTGTGTCTGTGTGTAAGTGTGCTGTTGGTGCAGACTTACTTGTTGTGTTGTGATCTCTCCTCAGCGGCGCTTGAAACAAACGCCGAGGGAGAGATCACGTCGCTTCCTCCTTCCTGTGTTTACACAGGAGGAGGAAGTGACAGGGCGGGCGGGCGCGCGCATTGGCTGGGAGCGATCCGGAGGGGGCGGGTGAAAACGGATAGCCGCCCCCACTTGTCGGATCGCTCCTGCAGCCGCGCGGACCGCCGCATGTACGGGGGGGGTCCGATCGGACCCCCGATCCCCCCCAAGGCACCAACGTATATATACGTTGATGTGCCTGTCGGTGCCATTCTGCCGACGTAAATGTACATGCGGCGGTCCTTAAGTGGTTAAAGACAAAAAGAGAGGGCACCAACCTCGTGCAAATACTTACAAAGTTCCTGGGTAAAAACAACACTTAAAACATTCTTCAAAATATAGATTCATTCAGCTGACTAGATGTTAAAGCTAAAGTTTAGGAATAGATATTTTTACATAGTTGCAAGTTTGTCCAGCTTGAGCCAATGTAAGTATGTAGCATGTAAGCCTGAACATTAGTTTGGCCCGAACATTGGCTGCTCACTCTGTTTGGGGGAACACCCACATTTTCAGGATGTTTGGCGGGTGTCTGCCCTGCCGAACGCCCTGCAATGCACTGCACACTCCACAGTGCATTCTGTACCCTGATTGGGCAAAGCTTTATCCAATCAGGGCACAGTAAAAGCTGGTTGCTAAGGACCGGGCCTAGGAAGCCAGCCGTGGCATCCTTAACAACTGATGAGTCATCAGCTGTCAATGTGCTTCCCCGTTGATAGCTGAATAAAGAGAAAAAAAAAACATTTGCAGGTAAAAATGCAGGAGCCTTTGGGGTATTCCCCCTTACCAATTCACCAAAAAAGTGTCAAAAAGTAATAAGAGACAGCTTTTGACAATTTCTTAATTTAAAAAATAAAATAAGTGTCCACCAATGTAAATTCATTATCAATCACGAAGCCCGCTGAACCACCGAAACCCGAAACCCCTTGTGATGTCACAGACCCAGCACGCACTGTCGGTCGTGATTTTAAAAAGAGGGGGCGATGCCCCCCCGCCGAAATACACTCTCCCCCATGTTGATGGTATGTGGCCTGATATGTTTCCTGACCTGCCAGGCTGCGTACTCGGATAAGGGTCTGGATTTAAAATAAATAAAATAAAATAAATTGTTAGGTGTTGGCAATTGATAGCGATCAATTTAAATGTGAAACAAAGTGACACTTTTTAGGGACCAGTGACAGCAATACAGTGGTCAGTGCTAAAAAAAAAAAATACACTGTCACTGTATAAATGACACTGGCAGGTAAGGAGTTAACATCAGGGGCGATGGTTAAATGTGCTCCTAGGGGGTGCTTTCTAACTATGGGGGGGGGGGATGCTATGACATGAGGAAAACAGACATCCGTCTGTATGAAGTATTTAAAATGGTTAATCAAGATGACATGTTGTGTTGAGAAGTGGAAATCACAGGATAGCCAGAGTGTCACCAACCAAGCTCATGCTGCACTTACCAGACCATGTGTGACCACTTTAATAAGAGTGGTCTACATGCACTTTGTTTAAAACATCAAAGCCAGCCCCACAGATCATGGAACCTTCCTGTACACCTCCAGGTAACGAACACCATGGGAAAGAGGGTAACCAATTGCCTCTATAGCTACTAAGTCTTGCTATGACTCAGGCTCCCAAGTAGGATGGCATTTCGTTATGGATGGCATAAAATGAAAAAATACTCCACATATTGTTTTACCGTTGATAAAATCGATATGACATAAAGAGAATCTCTCTTTTTGTAAATAAAATAAAACAGTAAACAGAACACATAATAACAAGCCAGTGATAATATATATCAGATGGGATTAAGAAGCAGACAAAACAACAGAGCAGATTTTTGAAGTTGTTGCTCATTTTTAACATATTTCACAATAAACATTTAACATGCATAACAAAGTTGTGTAAAGCAAGGCCTTAAGCTGATTGGTATGCCACACAGAAGACAATCCTTGAATAATCATGGCTTCTGTTACATGGTAATTTGTTAAGAATTGGCTTGTTATGTCTTAGTGGTTATTTATCAAATGCACAGGTAATGTGCATCATGAACAGATAAAGGTAGATTGCTCATTTTGGACCAGACACATGATTGAATGCTTTAAATACAGGCATTTATACATAATGGCTTTTTGTGAAACAGAGAGATTTGTCTTGTACTTTAGAACTGATTTACTATTGTAAGAGTCAACATTCCATGTGTCAAAAATAGATATACAACATATGAACAAAACTCAGACTTCAAGAGTTCACTGCAACCTGACATGAAAATTCTGCATTGAAAATTACTAAAGAGACACACTCCTGGAACTCTACACCAAAACTATGGGCTCCACTGTCCCCAATCTCCCATAGATTTTGTTACTCTCAATATTACCAGGGTCCAATAAACGTTCCAAATGGGATAATCTTCAGTGTTTTTTTATCTGCTGGATGCATTGTGATCTCATGCCACTAGCACTCATCACAAACACCTAGAATAAGTCATGCAATTAGACTTAGGCCTCGTACACACGATCATTTTCCTCGACAGAATCCATCAAGAAACTTGGTGGCAGAGCTTTTTTGCCGAGGAAAACGGCCGTGTGTATGTTTTTTGTCGAGAAAACTGTGATGGATCTTGATGAGAAAAAAAGAGAACAAGTTCTCTTTTTTCTCGCCGGGAGTCTCAATTTCCTCTTTGTATTTCTCGTCGGGCTGGTTTACAACAAAAAACACGTTTGTGTGTATGCTTAGAAACCCGCGCATGCTCAGAATAAAGTGTGAGACGAGAGCGCACCTTAGGTAAAAGTAGCGTTCGTAATGGAGATAGCACACGGAGATCGTCACGCTGTAACAGACTGAAAAGCACGAATCGTCTTTCACCAAACTTTTACTTAACACGCAGTAACATGAGATTAGCAAAAGCAGCCCCAAGGGTGGTGCCAGTGGAATCGAACTTCCCCTTTATAGTGCCGTTGTACGTGTTTTACGTCACCGCGTTTGAGAACGATGAGATTTTGTCTTGACAGTGTGTATGCAAAGAAAGCTTGACAAGACAGGAACTTGGAAAACAGGAAAACAATGTTTCTTTTACGACGAGTTTCTAGGTCATGTATACGAGGTCTTAATCTCTTACATGGAACTTGACCTAGCTCAGGATAATGATAAACTAGGTCCTAGGTTGAGGTTCTAGCCCTGACTCCACCACTAGCCGACTGAATGATGTATTAACTTTCTATAGACTGGGAGCAAAGCCATGACTATCTTTGTGGTGGAGTAAAGAGAACAAAAGGGTGAACTGATCCAGGTGATGTACTAAAGGAAATACCCTCTTCAAAGTGGAAGCCAGGCGGAGGCTCAGAAGGAGCAATATTGAAGAAATTGATTCTGGACAGCTGCACTCCGATAACAGCTGTTATTGTATTGGATAGTCAACGTTCATGTGACAAGAAGCAGGGCAAAGAGCTGACATGTTTCACAACATCATTGATAAGCAACAATGATGTTGTGAAATGCGTCAGTTGAACTATGACTGTCCATTGCAATAAAGGCTTTTTATCGGAGTGCGGCTTTCCAGAATCCATTTTTTCAATGAGGCAGAGTAAAGTCGAATGGCAGCTACTGGATTCTGGGGAAAGGTACCTTGAAGAAAATTTGTTTTGCAGCCATTTTTTCTCATTTTACAAAGGTTTGGAAATTATACATTTATTTAAATCCTATAGATAAAGATGGCCATTCTTTGACAAAGTTTCTGTGTCTGCTAGATATTATTGATACAGTAGCTCACAAACTCCTTGTTGCTTTACTTTGCTCTTTTATATTATAAATTATTTATATTGTTTGATATATGTTGCTTATAATATATTGATCAATTTAAGTACTGTTGTCAAAATATTGTTTTATTATGATACATATATAAGAATCAATAGCATTGATGAGATTTATATCTTATAATTATTTATATTATTTATATAGCTGTACCTATTGATTTAATGATACTATATCTTTAAGAGCTGTCCGGCATTCTAAAGAAAATTGAATCTAGCATTAAAGTTCCAACCCCTCCCCACGTCCTTGTATCTCTATGATTAGACATGTTCAAGGGTGAGACATATAAAATGTTAGGATTTACATTGGGAGTATGTGCTGATTAAACATGTGCAGACTGGAATATTTAGTTTTGTTTTTTTCGTTTTCGTCTGGAAAATAAATTTATTTAGTTACTCCCGAAAATCGTTTTGATTTATTTCGTTTTTTCGTTGGGGAATAGTTTTCGTCCGAAAATCCAATAATACTTGGTTTCTGTCGAATGGTCAAAGAATATTTGACGGAACTTTCAAAAACTTTACGCCGAATCGTACATTTCCGGTCGAATATTCCGATTACAAGAATTCTAATGTTGTTGTATGACTAGTAATAATAATAATAAATAATTATATTCTTATTACTAGTCATAGTCAACCAAAGGAGATAGAAGATTCACGGTCCAAGGTCCCAGACAATGGAACGCTTTACCAACCAGCATTCGGTTGGAGGAGAACCACCTAGCATTCAGGAGAAAGATCAAGACTCATCTCTTTTGATACCAAAGGAGACAGGAACAACAAGCGCCCAGAGGCGATTCAGTTAGCATGTGCCGCGCTATATAAGTTTTCATTTATTCATTCATTCATTCATATAATGTCAAAACTTTTCTCTATAATGTCGACCGCAACGAAAACAAAAATAAAGCATTTTTTATGTTGGATCTCTCGCTTTTCTTGTTTTGCGCTTTCGTTAACGAATAAAAAAAAGATTTTCGGACTAAAATGCATTCTAATGAAAACGATTGCACATGTTTAGTGCTGATCATCTTGTATATAAATGGACTAAAATACATTGAAATCGGTATGGAGTGATTTGCCACATTTGTGTTGATATTGGTTTTATTGCCTGAAATTGTTTTGTGTTTTTTTTTCTACTATTTAAAAAAATAACAGTAATAATTTTAAATGTTAAAATGTTAAAATTCGAATTAATTACAGAAAATATATTTTTAAGAATGGTCAATCTTAGTATATTAGTTGTTCCTAGTAATGGAGCGATCACTTGAGGACGTACATCCCTGGAAATCCAGAGAATTCAAACAAGCAATCTTTTACATAGTGGGTTATTTACTGCAAACTATAAGCTAGAGGTAAACTAATATAACACAAATTGTTCAACCCTTTCAGTGCACAGCCATCCCCAGCACACACACAGTATTGACTAGTACATAATTATAATGATTCTACAGCATCATGGGTGCACTGCATCACCATGGTGTGGAAGGCCTTATTTGGTTTTAATTAAATTTACATAAGGGCATCTATTTCATGTTGATACAGAACCGCTATATAGTTGTTGACCGTGCAGTTATTGCATTACTTCATTGTTTACTGGCTCACTCACTTGCAGACAAAGCTCAGGATATCTCAGCAAAGGAAATAATTGACAGAAGGTCGAAAGAAATGCTTACCAAATACATTAGAAGCAAAACACAACGTCCTTTGACACAAGAAGACAGCCTCCTATTTGGCCATACCGAGCCAGTATGGGAGATAAGGTGTAACTATAGCCATAACAGATAAGATGGGGTCCAGGAGCACAGTGAGACTGAGCTGTCTGACTACACAGTGACTTTCCTAGGTAGCAATAGCATTTGGCAAAAACCTTTGGTTAAATTTATTGTATAAGCCTCCATAACATTTCTAAAAAAATAATGGTATTCTGTATGACTTGAGTAATTGTCTTTTGGATTGAGATTAGAAAAGCAGGGTGTCCTTATTGCTTTTGGTATGGAACCCCATTACAGATAGGAGAAGCCAAGCTAATTTAGTCCAAAACGGAAATCAGATTAATTGATTGAAGAACATATGACTTGTTCCAGTGATTTGAAATCGTGAGATGGATTCATCTAGTGTTAACACCACAGTGATTATACCATGAAGTGCACCGCCACCATATAAAAAACATGCCTACCAGATAGCAAGCAAAACCGGGCATGTGGCTATTGCCTGGCCAAGGCCTTTGCTTGCATGGATGATCGTAAGGAAAACCCTGGGTAGATGATTGCACTAATTCTCATAGCGATACCACCATAGAGTCCTCGATCGTAACATTCAGCATTGGACCCAAAAAGAGAAAGATAAGTTGAAACAGAGTCTCCTGAACAATAGTGCTTCTCTTACGATGCCAGAAGATATTTACCTGTCCTCAGCCCGTGCTGCCACTATTCCAGTGCTCTGCTGATGTCCCCCTGAAGCTGAGTGAGCGGATAGATTCAGGGTGACGTCAGCGGAGGACTAGATGAGTGGAAAGAGTGTCATGGGGTCATGGATCCTGATAGGAGTGCCTGTGCAGTATGGAAACTCCTCCTACTGGATTTAACCAGGAACCAATAGAAGTAATAAGACTGCTATATACTGCTGATGAGAAATGGTATTTAGCAGTTTATATTTAATACAAAATTTCAATTTCCATGTTCTGTGCACTGTGGGAGACCAGATATAGTGAAGGCAGGCTCCTGGGTTTAGTAACACTTTAAATCCACCTCTTTTTCTTTTTTAATAATAAATGTAACTAAATTCCTCATGCAGTCTTTTAGACATTCCTTGTGGGAGTAGAAGGGACTGAGATTGGCGTGCATTTAACCACTTAAGACCCGGACCAATACGCTGGCAAATGACCCAAGGGGTTTTTGCGATTCGGCACTGCGTCGCTTTAACAGACAATTGCGCGGTCGTGCGACGTGGCTCCCAAACAAAATTTGCGTCCTTTTTTTCCCACAAATAGAGCTTTCTTTTGGTGGTATTTGATCACCTCTGCGGTTTTTATTTTTTGCGCTATAAAAAAAAATAGAGCGACAATTTAAAAAAAAATTCAATATTTTTTACTTTTTGCTATAATAAATATCCCCCAAAAATATATAAAAAAACATTTTTTTTCCTCAGTTTAGGCCGATACGTATTCTTCTACATATTTTTGGTAAAAAAATCGCAATAAGCGTTTATCGGTTGGTTTTCGCAAAATTTATAGCGTTTACAAAATAAGGGATAGTTTTATTGCATTTTTATTAATTATTTTTTTTTTACTACTAATAGCGGCGATCAGCGATTTTTTTCGTGACTGCGACAATATGGCGGACACTTCGGACAATTTTGACACATTTTTGGGACAATTGTCATTTTCACAGCAAAAAATGCATTTAAATTGCATTGTTTACTGTGGAAATGACAGTTGCAGTTTGGGAGTTAACCACAGGGGGCGCTGTAGGGAATGTGTGCCCTAATGGTGTGTTTACAACTGTAGGGGGGTGTGGCTGTAGATGTGACGTCATCGATCGCGTCCCCCTATTACAGGGATGACGCGATCGATGCTCCGGCCACAGAGAAGCACGGGGAAGCCGTGTGTACACACGGCTCTCCCCGTTCTTCCGCTCCAGGGACGGATCGCCGCACTGCAGCGGCGATCGGGTCCGCGAATCCCGCGGTCCCGGTCCTGGAGCTTCGGACCGGGTCGCGGGCGCGCGCCCGCGGGCGCGCGCCCGCGACCCACGGCTGGGTACTAAAACCAACGTATATATACGTTGATGTGCCCAGCCGTGCCATTCTGCCGACGTATATGTGCAGGAGGCGGTCCTTAAGTGGTTAATTTCCATTCAAGCTCCTGCAGAAAAAAAAAAGTTGTCAATCTAAAAGGCAGTGGGCTATTACAATTGTCAGAATCTAAGTATCTACAGTGATAGCAGGGGGTGACAATGCTGCAGTGATTTCACTGCAGAATTAAGATTGTTGTTACCTTACCAAAGGAAGTGTCTATCCATTGCTTCTACTGTTCCAGGGGTTAATTAAAATAACAACTTTCCCTGTTTTACTGACATGGGCAACCTACACAAAAATGTAATGGTAGAAACTAGTCAAGTTGGACATCAAATTTGCCTATATTTGTTTTAAGTTTTACGTCTAACTAGAGATCTATGTTTGTCTCAAGCTGGTTTAAATTCACATACTGTTGTCTGACTTACTACCTCTGCTATAAATTTCAAGCACCAACTACCCTTTAAAAAACAAACAAAAATAAAACTTCCCAAGGTTAGTTATGACTTGTATGTACTGTAGGGTTGGAGGTTGTAAGCTGGTGATACTTCCTCCATGTTCCCCTTCTTGTTGGATGTCAAGTGTGGGTCACATAGAAGGCCTACCTCTGTGTGGGTTCTTCTGGGCTACACTAGGCTCCTAGAACAGGTTCACTCTCCTGCACATGGTGTACCTTTACTTCTGCCATAACCATCAATGCCCCAGAACAAGGCTAAGGCCCCTTTCAGGGATAGCTCAACCTTAAGGTGGACCTCCGATTCAAAGATGGCCGTACACTGTGTGCACTTAAACAGATGACTGGACTGTAGTTAACTGTTTTGAACCCCATGTCTATGTACGGCTGTCACTTGTTGCATTTGGAAAGGACATGTCCTCGCCACCTGTCCAGTGTATCTAGAATGGAATGGAATCCTGACAATCACCTAGCACAGATTCCAAACATGCACTGTAATAACTCTTCTTCTACTGTACATGTGCTCAGGCTGAGGACCTCTGCAGTGCCAATGTGCTCCTGTTGCTATGAAAGATGGACCACGTGTGGGGGAGAGCATTGACAACAACTTACCTACTGCAAGAGGCTGTCCCACCTGCCACAGGCACATGACAGGCTGTTTGTGTGACATCTGTTACTATTTTTTTTTTACTACTAATGGCAGCGATCAGCGATTTTTTTTCGTGACTGCGACATTATGGCGGACACATCAGACAATTTTGACACATTTTTGGGACCATTGCAATTTTCACAGCAAAAAATGCTATAAAAATGCATTGTTTACTGTGAAAATGACAATTGCAGTTTGGGAGTTAACCACTATGGGGCACTGTAGGGGTTATGTGTGACCTCATATGTTTTTCTAACTGTAGGGGGGTGGGGCTGGATGTGTGACGTCATTGATCGTGTTTCTATATTAGGGAACACACGATCAATGAAGCTGCCACTGTTTACACACAGCTCTCCCCGTTTTCAGCTCCGGGGACTCTGGCGGAGATCGGGTCCGCTTAGTCGCGGGCGCACGCCTGCAACCCACGGCTGGGCAATTAAAGAGGACGTACAGGCACGTGCTTGTGCCCAGCCGTGCCATTCTGCCGATGTATATCTGTAGGAGGCGGTCCTTAAGTGGTTAAAGTAACGTAGTGCCGTATCGCAAAAAATGGCCTGGTCATGAAGGGGGCAAATCTTCTAGAGGTCAAATGGTTAAATATGTTAAGGTGGAAATATTTTTATTTTGTAAAGACTAGAAGGTAAAAAGTTCCATTTGCAAATTGCACTTCTATTAGTATGAGCAAAACATCCAACTGTTCTGTAGAAATTCTTGCAATTTTTTATTTTCTCCATAGGCATACAGCACTTCCCACTATAAGTCAATTCACTGAACTGGAGCAAGGAGTATTATATTTTATATACAGCGTAGACATTCTTTCTCTTGTTTGTTCAGTTATTGCTGAGCTGGTACAGTTTGTTCTCTTCCTACTTTGAGTGGTTGACTAAAAACTGAGCTATATAACATCAGCTTGGATTCAATGTGCTGAAACTGTAGGCAATGTTTACTAAATTAACGTTACAATCAGCTATGGATAACCTGCCTATGAACATATGCCAAAGGCAGCAATCTAGCACTGAAATGGGCAGCAAGCTGTGAGCCTAAACTTTTATCATCATCGCTATAAATCAAGATGAAAGCTATTGACTTCCTCCTGTGGACCTCATACCGCCTTGAGAAAAAAGTTTTAAATATTTAGAATATAGCAAAGACAGTGTGAGATCACGCAATTATATTGAATTTGATTACAGGCGTTCTGTATATTCAGGGCAGATTAATTGATGTACAGTAAAAATCAGAACAATAAAGGAAAGATTTATGCAACTTACAACTGCAATTGGTGAGTGATATAATGTATGTGGGCAAAGGACGTAGGAGTCTTAGAAAAGAGCGCACAGCTAAGTTCACTTCCAAAAACAAAATTAAAATATGCTCGATAAACACTTTTGGCATTCAATGATAGCTTTTTCATTTTGCTGATTTAAAATTATTTAATACATTGTGATAATTTGGGCTTAGGAGAATTGGCCTATTTTAGCATTCAATTGTTATTATCTGAGCAATTCTACAGCTTAACCACTTCAATACCGGGCATTTTCACCCCCAAACCAATTTTTAGTTTTCAGCGCTGTCGCACTTTGGATGACAATTGCGCGATCGTGTGACGTGGCTCCCAAACAGAATTGATTCCCTTTTTTCCCCCACAAATAGAGCTTTCGTTTGGTGGTATTTGATCACCTCTGCGGTTTTTATTTTTTGCGCTATAAACAAAAGAAGAGCAACAATTTTGAAAAAAAACACAATGGCCTGGATTCACGTAGCACTTACGCTGACGTATCTCGATATATGCCGCGTAAGTGTCAAGATGCGCCGTCGTATCTATGCGCCGTAATCACCTAACTAAGATACGACTAAAATCCGGCTTCAGTCCATCGACGTAACATGCCCACGCCGGCGTATCTTGGGCGCATAGTTACGCTGGACGCCCCATTGCAAATATGCAAATGAGGGGGATACATCGATTCACGAACGTAGATGCGCCCGGCGGAAAAGACACGCGCTTTACGTCCGGCATAAAGTTATTCCACATATAGAAGGCGCAACCCATGCAAAGGTATGGACCAGGGAACAGCCGTCGTATTTTACGTAGTTTACGTAGTACTACGTGAATAGGGCTGGGCGTAGGTTACGTTCATTGCGCCAACGTATCTTAGGGAGTACATGTGACGTGATTCTGAGCATGTGCGCGCATGCCCAGTTCGACCAGCCATTCATTTGCATGGGGTCACGCTTAATTTAAATAGATGATGCCCACCTCCTTCCTACTTTAAATTAGGCGGGCTTACGCCTGCCAATTTACGCTACGCCGCTGCAAATTACGGAGCAAGTGCTTTGTGAATACTGCACTTGCCTCTCTAAGTTGCGGTGGCGTAGCGTAAATAAGATACGCTATGCCCGCACAAAGATACACCAATGTATGTGAATCGCGGCAATAATCTTTTACTTTTTGATTGAATAAATATCATAATTTTTTTTTTTTAAACTTTTTTTTTCCTCAGTTTAGACCGATACATATTCTTCTACATATTTTTGATGAAAAAAAATCCCAATAAGCGTATTCGATCGGTTTGCGCAAAAGTTCTAGCATCTACAAAATAGAATTATGGCATTTTTTTTACTAGTCTTTTACTTTTTACTAGTAATGGCAGCCGTGACATTGCAGCGGACATATCGGACACTTTTGACACATTTTTGAGTACATTCACATTTATACAACGATTAGTGCTATAAAACTGCACTGATTACTGTGTAAATGTGACTGGCAGGGAAGGGGTTAAGACTAGGGGGCGCTGAAGGGCTTAATATGTTCCCTAAAGTGTGTTCTAACTGTAGGGGGAGGGGACTCACAAGGGGAGGAGACCGATGTGTGTTCCTCTATACTGGGAACACACATCGGTCTCCTCACCGCTGACAGGACATGGATCTGTGTGTTTACGCACACACATCCATGGTCCTGCCATGATTGCGAGCAACACCGGGCACGTGCACCGGGTCCCGAGCAATGCCCCCTAGGTGCCCGGGAAGGCAAGGACGTCATATGACGTCCACCCAGAAGGAGGGAGGGTTCCTGCCGATGTCATTTTACGATGATTTGGTAGGGAAAGGGTTAAAGAAGGTCTATCTAAGTAGTTCTTTGTGCCATGTTGCTAGGATCTTCCTGCGGCTAATTATGATGTCCGACCTGCCCCCTCACATGGCAAATCTGACAACAGCTAGGAAGGAGAGGGGTCCATGGTAATTGCAGCTGGTTTTGGAATGCAGAGGGAGGGGGTGTCAGTCTCCTGCCTTTCTGCATTCCTCTTGCTGTATTTTGTCTTGGGAATGTGCTTTCTAGGTGTTCTCATATTTAAAAGAAAAATAATTTATCTCCAAATAAGAAATAAACAATGTATACAAAAGAAAAAAAAGAAAGATGTGCTGCAAGGACTTGGGACACTCTACGCTATACTATAATCCCCATTAGTGGAGGCTGCTGAGAGGTCATGAGGTATAGCAGTGAGTGGGGAAGAGAAACAGAATTGTGCCCCTTTTGTGTGGCTTTCAGGTGCTCTTGCCAACGGGCTGAGTGGTGGGAGGTTAAATGTCTTGTCAAAAATGTGGTACCCAAATGGCTGGTGTTTTGCAGTAGCACACTGAAATATACTGCGTTAAATGTGCACAAACGCACAGAAATATACAGCAATAAAGGGTTAGTAAAAGGACATTTTTTTCCCTTTAACAAACATGTTATACTTACCTCCACTGTGCAGTTCGTTTTGCACAGAGTGGCCCCAATCCACGTCTTCTGGGGTCCCTCGGCAGCTGTCTCTGGTCCTCCCACAAGTACTGACTACAGTAATGCGAGACCTCGCATGGTGGTGAGTAATTGCGGGTGCGCTCCCGTGATACAGCAATCGGCCATAGCCGCTCACTGTATCACTCAGCCCGCCCCTCGGCGCGGCGCGGCAGTGGATGTGCTTGACAGCAGCGCCAGCCAATGGCTGCGCTGCTCTCAATACATTCGCACTAGCCAATCAGAGGCCAGGCTGAGCCGCGAAGAGGATCTCGGGACCGAGCGTGGGACTTTCGAGGGGTCAGGTAAGTATAACAGGGGCTCGGGGGGGGGCGCCAGCATCAGATGTTTTTCCCTTACAACTCCTTTAAATGTCATGTAATGCACTGAAATACACTGTGTTAAACGCTCACTACACTCACACTGACTGAATCAGAATAGCACACTATAACACACAAAGGCCCAGATTCACAAAGCACTTATGCCGACGTAAGTACAAATTTGCACTGGTAAGTGCAAATGTGCCCCGGCGTATCTGTGTGCCAGACCCACAAACCAACATACGCCTAAAAACTGGCCACCCTACGCCGACATAGCTTACATACGTGGGCGCACTTTTCATCTGGACACATGTTGCTGCTCCCATTGATTAGGCATTCAAACATGCAAATGAGGGAAATACGGCGACTCACAAACGTACAGTACGTGCGCCCGACACATGCTACACGAGTTGCGTGTAAGTTGTACGTCCAGCGTAAAGTTATTCCCCATAGATGAGGTGCAACCCGGCAACAGACATGCAAAGGTCTGCACCAGAGAACACAGGCCGGCGTATTGGGCGTACGCTACGTTCACGGCGTACGTGGTGATCTGGCGTAGCTTAGGCAGTTGTGCCGACGTGGTTGTGAGCATGCGCATAAGGGTGCTGGTTCATGCGTCCACGTCACTGCAACGTCATGGCGCATGCGCAGTTTGTGATACGCCAGGCGTAAAACACTGCACCATGCTCGGACCATCGTTTGCATGGGGTCACGCCCACTTCCATCTACGCCGGCCTGCACCTTTGAAAAAAACGCCACACTGACGCATTGTTGGGAGCAATAGCTTGCTGAATGCAGTGCTTGCCTTTCCGCGCTGCGTTGGCGTGGCGTACGGCATTTGCGCTACGGCGGCGTAATGTGCGCCTCTCTCTGTGAATCTGGGCCAATCTCTCTAGTAGCACTGAACAGAGCCCTTTTCTAGCTCTCTTCACTATCAAACAAAAAAATGCCTGTTATTGAAATAATACTTTTATAGCGTGGGACTAAGAGCAATGAGCCATGATTGGATAGAGTTATCATGACAGGGTTCCAATCATGTCTCTGACTGTGCTCTGTGCCCTGATTGGGCAAAGCTTTAATTCCTTCAGCCAATCAGGGATTCCAATGCACTGTGCGGCGGCACAGTGCATTGTGGTCATTTGGCGGGCCGAACAAACAGTTGAACGCCCTGATAATTTGTGTGTTCGTCGAAAGGGGGAACAGCCAATGTACAGGCCCGATTACCCATTTGTAGTGGTTAAGATATAGGGGGTGTTGATTATTTGTCATAATAATAAGCATATCTTTTTTTTATTTTAAACCCATGCATCACAAATGACATTACAGGATCTCCTACAACATTTATTATAGTTTGTTAACAGTAGCGTATTATTGTCGTCCAGATATCTTTTGTGAATCATTCGCAAGCAGCAGAGTAAAATCCATGAAAAATAGTCCATGAAAGCAAACTGAATTTCTCTGTCACGAGGAAACATAAAATGCTGTTTTTGCTTGTTTACAGTTTTGTCAGTGGTTGTTTACTGTGAAGAGAGCCAAATTCTGTCACTGACACTTAGCCAATCATTGTCCAGAAAGTGCTTCATTATGCTCAATTAGGTACTTAGTAAGTTTTAGTCATGTTGGCAGAAAACTGGTCGCTTGCCAAAAAGTTTCAAGCACTGAAACGCCTGCTTAGCAAATTTAGCAAATTAGGTAATATATATAATAGCAAAGACTTCCCTTAATATGTCATACAGCAGCGTACAGAGTTTGTGAACCTGCAACAATCAGAAATCACCTAACTACATTAACCACTTGCCTACTGTGCACCTACACCCCCTTCCTGCCCAGACAAAATTTAAGCTTCCGGCACTGCGTCGCTTTAACTGACAATTGCGCGGTCGTGCGACGTGGCTCCCAAACAAAATTGGCGTCCTTTTTTACCCACAAATAGATCTTTCTTTTGGTGGTATTTGATCACCTCCGCGGTTTTTATTTTTTGCGCTATAAACAAAAATAAAGCGTAAATTTTTAAAAAAATGCAATATTTTTTACTTTTTGCTATAATAAATAACCCCAAAAATTTATATAAAAATGTTTTTTTTCCTCAGTTTAGGCTGATACGTATTCTTCTACATATTTTTGGTAAAAAAAAAAATGCAATAAGCGTTTATCGATTGGTTTGCGCCAAATTTATAGTGTTTACAAAATAGGGGATAGTTTATGGCATTTTTTTTTTTTTTTACTATTAATGGCGGCGATCTGCGATTTTTTTATTGGGACTGCGACGTTATGGCGTGACACTTCGGACACTTTTCTGACATTTTTGGGACCATTTACATTTATACAGTGAACAATGCTATAAATATGCATTGATTACTGTATAAATGTGACTGGCAGTGAAGGGGTTAACCACTAGGGGGCGGGGAAGGGGTTAAATGTGTGTCCTATGAGTGTTCTAACTGTGGGGGGAGGGGGGGTGACTGGGGGAGGTGACCGATTGTGTCCCTATGTACAAGGGACACAATCGATCTCCTCTCTCCCTGACAGGACGTGGAGCTCTGTGTTTACATACAGAGCTCCACGTCCCCGCTCAGTTACTGAGCAATAGTGTGTGCCCGGCGGCGATCGTTGCCGCCGGGCACTCGCACGGAATCCCCGCAGAGCGGCGGGTGCCTGCGCGCAGTCCGCCCGCGGCTTTAAAGGGACATCACGTCATATGACGTGATGTCAGGATAATGGAGTCCTCCGCCCGCCCGCCATTTGACGGTGGGCAGAGGACAAGTGGTTAAAGAAACCCTGTCACATAATAGCAGAATTTCAGGAAAGGACTGTAAAGGGACGCTCCTAAAAAACGCAGTGAGGCATAGATTGTTTTTGTTGCGAAACATACAGATGGCATTGGTTACAGAAGGATTTCTAAACGTCTGAATGTTCCAGTGAACACTGTTGGGGCCATAATCCGTAAGTGGAAAGAACTTAAAGGGTCACTAAAGGAAAAAAATATTTTTGCTGAAATGACTGTTAACAGGGCATAGAGACATACAAGTTAACTGATTCCTTTTCAAAATGATTAAAACTAGATAAAAATCATCATATAATGTGCCTGCAGGTTAGTTTCACTTTTGAACTGGCTTCATGTTTCTGCAAAGTAGAAATAGACACACAGAACAAAAACAAACAAATCCAGGGCAGTGTTTTGTTTATAAAATGAATCTGATTGGTTCTGGGAAGTTTTAGACACACAGTAATGACAGCTTAAACCATCGTGAGAAAGCTCCCAGCACTGTGGTTATAAGGAAACAGACAAGCAGGAAGTGTGGAGAACAGAGCAGGATTACAGCAACTTCAAAGCAAAAAAGAACAATAAGGACATGAAACCAGTACTGCAGTAATGTAAAGGAAGCTATTTAGCAAAAAAAAAATAATAATTTAGTGATCCTTTAATTTCACCATAAACCGGCCACAACCAGATGCTCCACGCAAGATTTCTGACAGAGGAGTGAAAAGAATTATCAGAGGCCCACTTGTTGAGAACTTAAGACCCCTTTCACACTGAGGAGTTTTTTAGGTGGTACAGCGCTAAAAATAGCGCTGCTATACCTCCTGAAAAACTCCTGCAGTGCATACTCAATGTGAAAGCCCGAGGGCTTTCACCCTGAGGCGATGCGCTGGCGGGAAAGAAAAAAATCTCATGCCAGCAGCATCTTTGGAGCGATGAGAGGAGCGGCGTGTATACCGCTCCTTCACCGCTCCTTCCCATTTAAAACAATGGGAAACCCCCGCAATACCGCCCGCAATGCGCCTCTGCAGAGGCGCATTGCGGGCCGTATACACACTTTATTGGACGCTAGTGGGGGTTAATACTGCACCGCTAGCGGGTGAATCCCGCGGCAAATCTGACGGTATAGCGCCGCTATTTTTAGCGGCGCTATACCGCCACCGTGGCTCCCGCCCCAGTAAGACCAGGAATTACTAGGTGCAGCTGTTTCAAAGAAAAAAAAAAAGTAATGAACTCAACCGCCATGGCCTGTATGCATGCTCAACACACAGGACTCCTTTGCTGAAGAAAAAGCATGTAGGAAGCTTGTTTAATGTTTACTGCACAACATTTAGACTAGTCTGTGAAATACTGGGGAATATAGTCTAGTCAGATGAGACTAAAATGTAACTGTTTGGATGCCATATTCCACACCATGTTTGAAGTGGCGTGGTTTCAAATGGCACCGTACATCACCCCAAAAATACCATACCAACAGTGAAGTTTGGAGGTGGAAACATAATGACGTGGGGCTGTTTTCCAGCATACGGTACTGGCAAACTTCATATTATTGAAGGAAGAATGAATGAAAAAATGTACCAGGGCATTCTTGATAAAAACTGCTGCCATCTACCAGGATGATAAAGATGAAATGAGGGTGTACATTTCCACAAGACAATGATCCCAAATACAAAGCCAAGGAAACTCTCAACTGGTTTCAAAGAAAGAAATTAAAGCTGCTAGAATGTTTCAGCCAATCATCTGACTTGAATCCAATAGAAAATCTATGGAAAGAACTAAAAATCAAAGTTCATCGATGAGGCACATGGAACCTTTAAGATTCAAAGACTGTTTGTGTGGAAGATTGGGCCAAAATAAGACCTGAGCAATGCATGTGACTAGTTTCTCCATAGAGAAGGCATATTGAAGCTGTTATTACCAACAAAGGATTTTGCATGAAGTATTAAATACATTTCAGTTAGCATGTTCAATACATTTTCCCAGTGTAATTATTACAAATAAGTTCATTTCTGAGTGCATTTGTTTATATATATATATATATATATATATATATATATATATTGTACTGTACATATACACAAACAGACATGCATGTGTTTTTGAGCTTCAGGGTGCTCTAGCACTAGTCAGACTCAGGTGACTAGACAGTGATTAGACAGTGGTAGAAAAAGCAGTCAGATAAGCTCATCTCTCTGTAACTCTACTCTCCTCCTATCCCGTGTTAGGACATTAGCACAAATTAAAGGCTCCTTGTGTTGCTTCTAAATCTTGCAATCTAGATTTGCTGTACAGAGGACTGCAGCATGTTAATACCAAGACAATTTCAGGTGCTTATACTTATTTGTTTTAAAAAAATAAAAAATAAATCAGTGATGCATTGATGCAACCCTTCTCAACCTTTCTACCCCAGAGGGACACTGTGGATTAATTTTGGGGTCTCAGGGAAAAAAAAATATATATTTATTTGTGACAATCAAAAGAATACCCCCAACATTGGTGATGGGTGGAAGAAAATGCCCCTTTTAATGTGCGCTCACAATGCTTTACTTACCAATGACTAAAACATTATTTGGTGTCATACCTCTATCTCTGCCAAATAACGATTGGCTTGGAAACTGTGCAGGTATCATCAGATTGGAGAAGAGAGCAAAAGGATAGAAGCACCAGCTAAGTGAAGTATCCTGGTTAGATGCTTTGATAACAATGGATAAATAACACTCACAAGATAAAAAAGTTAAAACACTGGTGCTGAGTATGTAGATTCCTCATGTATCTGTCCTGCAGGACCGCTGTGAGGTGTTCCAATTGTTAGGAGAGGAGGATGGCCCGCTCGAGAGCCTGGAGGAGTCCCGGAAGGCCATGCCAGCCAGTGTGGAACACACATCGCAAGTGACATCACTGGCAGGATAGAGGAACAGATGAGAGGGCAAGGCTATGTGCTCAGAGACAGCTTCTTATAGAGGCCACTCAGAGACGGACAGTCACAACTCTGAGGATAGTAGCCGCAAGCGGTCCTGAGCTTTCTCCCTCTGCTTTTACATCTTGCCATATAGAATTAGAGACTAACTTTGGACTACCCCATACCCCTATCAGTGGTTCTATATACATTCTATTACAAATTGGACTATATAATATTGGTGCGCCAGATTATCTCTCTCTACTGCATCATCAGATTAGAGGTCAGTCAATTACAAGTTCCTCTGATCTCAATGCCCACTCACAGTTAGGTCCTAAATGGATATTCTTTCTTTTTTTTAGCACCTCTCAGTACCCTTTTTCAATATATTGAGTCAAAACTTCTGGTGCCTAAGCGATGTCATCATTGGGCGATTCCCATGGACTCCTGAGATATAGACATCATCTATCCCAAGAGTCTTTGGGGAGCATAATGGTGAAATCTCGCTATGTTTGAAAACAGGAAATTACATGATTGTGAAGAGTTTTTGGAAAATTCGTTTTTGCCATTGCTTTGACAACCTATATCCATAAACTGTGTCATTACCGTGCAAGTGTGAGATCAGGAGGTACATGCTGGGTAGCCAGCTGCATCTAATCCTGGAAATATACAGGAGTGGGCTTCAGGTGCCCACAACCTTGATGACCCCTGCCTGCTTTTGAGATCATGTAAGACACAGGTGTCAAACACAAAGCCTGCAGGCCGAATCAGGCCCTCCAGGCCATTTCATGTGACCCTTACACCCCTTTTGTCTCTGACCCCCACCTGGTCTCAACAGTCAGCAGCAGAGAGGACAGGACTCCATCTGCACTTCTCTGTCCAGGCCTCCTGGCAGCAGCACAGGGCAGGGGGGTGCACTGATGTAAGGGATAGTGGGGGGATGCTTGACTTCTGATGGTGGGGGGCTCCTAACATCTGATGTAAGGAGGGTGAGTTGCTGATACAACCGGCCCCTTGAGGGCAACCATAATGCTGATGTGGCCCACAAGTAAATGGATTTTGACACCTCTGATATTGAAAGATAATACAGATTTAAAAATAACAATGAACACCGTTATGACAATATCCAAATACGATAGTACAACTACTAACAATCACGGGGGGTGATAAAATGGTTATAAGGACTGGAGCTTCGCTTTAAAGAACCCTTAACAACCTCTAGAGGAACCCTGGGTTTCAGCAGACCACTGATTGGGAATGACTGTATAATGAATATATGAATATGTATATGAATATAGAGCTGCATTTGTTTATGTTTATATATGCTTAGAGATCACTTTTAGCAATGTTTTAGTTCAGCTTGTTGAAGAGATGATCAGTTATGCATTTGTCACCTTTTTAATTGCCTTAGTTGAGCTCTTTGAGTGTAAGCTTCTGTTTCTCTGCTGTCTTATCTTCACTACAGCTGTATGTAGTAACTAATTAAACTCCTCATTTAATCTTAATATCCACATCCAATATAACTTACAAATCATATTTATTACAAAAAAAGTATGACCTGCATTTTTTCTGAGCAGCTATATATTGATTTAGCTTATTTAAAGATTACTGCATGTGGAGCACAGAAGGAAACATACATATAACAATTCTGTAATTAACATAGCGAGCCCCATATTCAGCACAGTATATTTAAATTCACTGGAAAGAAGTTTTGTCTGCTTTGTGATTGCACTTGCTCATTTAAGTTTTGCAGAGAAACTTATTTTTAAGCTTTTAGGGATAAGTGCTGAAAGTGTAATATACAGTTATTCTTAATTAAAATTACGCATTATATAATCATTCCACCGTCTTTACAAAACAGGCAGTGCAAAGTGTCATTATCCTTGCAATCAACAGCGATCATTCAGAACTTTAAATAAAATCCAAGGAAGCATTTTGCTTCTTTATAAATTGTGATACCATTTACTGTATACTATGTGCATATAAAGTAAGATTTCAGATTTCTTTGTTTGATAATTATTATTGCCGCTTGTGGCCAATGTAGACATATTTAAATATTGTGTCCTTGTAAATATCTAAGCTAATATTTTAGCTGATATGTTCAAGAAATTTAAAGCGGAACTAAACCCACCAATGGGATAAAGGCATCAAAAAATAATGGCAGGGGTTTCAACCCTTCCCTACTCTAGACAAAAAAAAAATCAGCTATACATACACATTAACGCCACGTACACACAACTATTTTTCGGGTTCTAAAAAATCACGTTTTTTTTAATGTCATTAAAAACGATCGTGTGTGGGCTTCAGAGCTTTTTTCGGGTTCTAAAAAAATGGGCAATTTTTTTTAGAACATGCTCTATTTTTTTAACGTTTTTAACTTTGTCGTTTTTAAGGTTGTAAAAAATGGTCGTGTGTGGGCTTTAACGACGTAAAAATCCACGCATGCTCAGAAGCAAGTTATGAGATGGGAGCGCTCGTTCTGGTAAAACTACCATTCATAATGGAGTAAGCACATTCATCACACTGTAACAGACAGAAAAGCTTGAATCGTCTTTTACTAACACAAAATCAGCTAAAGCAGCCCAACGGGTGGCGTCATCCGAATGAAACTTCCCATTTATAGTGTTGTCGTACGTGTTGTACGTCACCGTGCTTTGCTAGAGCATATATTTTTTCACGATCGTGTGTAGGCAAGGCCGTTTTAATGATCGGGTTGAAAAAAACATAGTTTTTTCTAGACCCTTAAAAACTTCATTTTTTAGAACCCGAAAAACGGTCGTGAGTACACAGCATTGCAATTCATATTAAACAAACTTTCAAGAAAATCTCTGATGTTAGTTCCTGGATCTGCCCACCCACACCCACTGTGAACATTATGATTGGTTTTCAATCTCCCTGTTGTATTTTTATAATTATTATTTATTATAGAAATGTAAAGAGGAGCTAGAGCATACAGAGGTGGGTGAACACCCATAAATTTGAGGAGGGCAGAAGTTAAGGTAGACAGATCTCACTGTAGAGGTACCTAAGAGCCTGAAGTGGACTTTGCCCACCTTATTTTAAGTATTAGGTTAGAATGAACTAACTCTTTAACCACTTAAGACCCGGACCAAAATGCAGGTAAAGGACCTTGCTCCTTTTTGCGATTCGGCACTGCGTAGTTTTAACTGACAATTGCGCTGTCGTGCGACGTGGCTCCCAAACAAAATTGGCGTCCTTTTTTCCCCACAAATAGAGCTTTCTTTTGGTGGTATTTGATCACCTCTGCGGTTTTTATTGTTTGCGCTATAAACAAAAATAGAGCGACAATTTAAAAAAAAATGCAATATTTTTTACTTTTTGCTATAATAAATATCCCCCAAAAATATTAAAAAAAAAACGTTTTTTTTTCCTCAGTTTAGGCCGATACGTATTCTTCTACATATTTTTGGTAAAAAAAATCGCAATAAGCGTTTATCGGTTGGTTTTCGCAAAATTTATAGCGTTTACAAAATAAGGGATAGTTTTATTGCATTTTTAATAATTTTTTTTTTTTACTACTAATAGCGGCGATCAGCGATTTTTTTTGTGACTACGACATTATGGCGGACACTTCGGACAATTTTGACACATTTTTGGGACAATTGTCATTTTCACAGCAAAAAAATGCATTTAAATTGCATTGTTTACTTGTGGAAAATGACAGTTGCAGTTTGGGAGTTAACCACAGGGGGCGCTGTGACATTGAGTGTTCCCTGTGTGTGTGTTTACAACTGTAGGGGGGTGTGGCTGTAGGTGTGACGTCATCGATCGCGTCCCCCTATAACAGGGATGACGCGATCGATGCTGCGGCCACAGAGAAGCACGGGGAAGCCGTGTTTACACACGGCTCTCTCCGTTCTTCAGCTCCTGGGACGGATCGCCACACTGCAGCGGTGATCGGGTCTGCGAGTCCCGCGGTCCCGGTCCTGGAGCTTCGGACCGGGTCACGGGAGCGCGCCGTGCCATTCTGCCGACGTATATGTGCAGTAGGCGGTCCTTAAGTGGTTAAACTGATTAGGAATATAATAATAGTTATTAGCATACCCAAGGTTGTGGTCACACTACCATCACGGCTTCTTCCAGGATCCTCTCATTTCAACCCCAAGAAACTTGGGTGTATTTCAAACTAACCTAGAGTATGTGACTTTGGTAGGAACATTTAAAGTGAACATGTTGATAGACTTATAAAAAAAAACTTACAGTATAATTCAAATAATACTATTAATACTACTCTTCAATTGTCAGATGTCCCATTCTCTGCTGTACACTATAGTTCTGTTGACAGCCACTACATCATTACAAGGCACAGTAATAACTAGTGTTGAGCAGAATATGCCATATTCGATTTCGCGATAATTCAAGATATATTCGTTAAATGCGAATATTCGCGATATTTTTTGGAAATGAAATGATTGCGAAATTTCGCTATTGCGAATGCAAATGCGAATTGCGAATGCGAATGAAATTTCGAGAAATGCGGAAGGAGCACTCTGATTGGCTCAGAATATTTGTGATATTTTATAATACAAAATAATTGCGAAATTTCGAGAAATGCGGAATGGAGCACTCTGATTGGCTCAGAATATTCGTGATATATTACAATACAAAATAATTGCGAATATTTGGCAAATGCGGAAGGAGCACTCTGATTGGCTCAGAATATTCGTGATATTTTATAATACAAAATAATTGCGAAATTTCGAGAAATGCGGAATGGAGCACTCTGATTGGCTCAGAATATTTGTGATATATTACAATACAAAATAATTGCGGAATATTCGGCAAATGCGGAAGGAGCACTCTGATTGGCTCAGAATATTCGTGTGATATATTACAATACAAAATAATTGCGAATATTCGGCAAATGCGGAAGGAGCACTCTGATTGGCTCAGATATATTCGTGATATTTTATAATACAAAAATAATTGCGAAATTTCGAGAAATGCGGAATGGAGCACTCTGATTGGCTCAGAATATTTGTGATATATTACAATACAAAATAATTGCGAATATTCGGCAAATGCGGAAGGAGCACTCTGATTGGCTCAGAAATATTCTTGATATTTTTATCGTAATTTCGCAAAATGCGAATGAGAAATTGATTGCGGAATTTCGACAGTAACACTCTGAAATCGAATATATGTGTTATTTTAGCTAAAAACAATATTGCGAATTTCTCGAAAATAATCGCGCGATATCGTTATTGCCGAATAATCGCATTGCGATTTTTTTTTCCTGTTATCAGTCTTGCTGCTGTGTTCTGGACGACTTGTAGACGAGAAATCTGGTATTTGGGTAGACCTAGGTAGAGGGAGTTTGCGTAGTCGAGTAGGGAATTGATGATTTTTCCAACTACTACTGCTGTGTCCTCTTCTGGGATGAATGGGATGAGTCTGTGCAGCAAGCAGAGAAGATCCGCCGACTACTGATCCTATTTGTGCGTCCATAGTCTTGTCTGAGTCAAAGATGACTAAAGTTTGTCTTTTGGTTTGCATGTAGAAAGAGAACTGTACAATTTCCATGTGGCATACAGTTGAGGTGGAGATATATACATTTTAAAATAGCCTCTGATGATTCTACAATGATTATAAGATGGCTTCTAAAGCTAAAGCCTTTGGCCCAGATTCACAGAGCAATTACGCCTGTCTAACTGGTGTTAGACAGGAGTAATTTCAAATTTTGCGCGCCGTATCACTAGTTTGAATCCTCAAACCATGAAATGGCGGCTTCGGGCTTTGATCCGAGAGGCTTACGTCTTCGTAAGCCTTCGGATCTACGCTGCGATATTTTTGCGGCCGCTGGGAGGAGTCTGCGTCGTTTTCAGCGTCGGGATATGCAAATGACTTTTTACGGCGATCCACGAAGGTACGAGTGGTCTTCGCAATCGCTTACGTCATTTTTTTGCTACGTACTGTTAGACCAGCTATTTGCTGGTCTAACGGTGCGTAGCCCATGTTAAGTATGGCCGTCGTTCCCGCGTCAAATTAATTTTTTTTATTTTTTTTGCGTAACTCGTTTGAGAATAGGAATGTCCGTAAACGACGCTACTCAAACAACGAATGACGTAACGACGTGATTTCGCACAATGCACGGCGGGAAATTTGTGAACGGAGCATGCGCAGTTCGATCGCCGCGGGAACGCGCCTATTTTAAATGCTTCACGCCCCCTACTCGCGTAGATGGCTTGCGCCGGGAGAAATACACTACGCCGCCGTAGTTTACAGGACAAAATCTACCGGGATTCCACGTAGAGCCAGGTAAAATACGGCGGCGTAGTGTATTTCTGATACTCTACGCAAATCTAATTGTATGTGAATCTGGGCCTTTGTCTTTACAGCTCTTTATGTTTAATGCACACATATGCAATTTGGACATCTGAGTGTTAAAACTAGTGACAGCAAGGAGCACTGCCAAGTCTTGGGGCATTGAATCATAAAAGGATAAATAAAGATACTTAGAAACATTAAAAAAGTGCATAAGCCATTTGAAGTCATCCTTTAACCATCATCAACATCCGACCATGACCAATAACCAAAGATTGCATAGCTTGCACCTTTTCTATTCTATTATGAATGCCCATGTCAATCATTCAATAAATTACCTTTGCTGCCTCTGAACCCACAGCCAGTGCTGAGGACTTCTTAAGCCGCATACACACGATCAGTCCATCCGATGAGAACGGTCTGATGGACCATTTTCATCGATTAACCGATGAAGCCGACTGATGGTCCGTCGCGCCTACACACCATTGGTTAAAAAAAAGATCGGGTCAGAACGCGGTGACGTAAAACACAACGACGTGCTGAAAAAAATGAAGTTTAATGCTCCCAAGCATGCGTCGACTTGATTCTGAGCATGCGTGGATTTTTAACCGATGGTCATGCCTACTAACGATCGTTTTTGACCTATCGATTAGGAATCCATAGGTTAAATTTAAAACAAGTTGGCTTTGTTTTAACCGATGGATATCTAACCGATGGCGCCCACACACGATCGGTTTGATCCGTTGAAAACGGTCCATCAGACCGTTCTCATCGGTTTAACCTATCGTGTGTACGCGGCCTAACAGTTAAGATCCATGTGAAAAATGCACCCTTCAACAGGATCATCCCACAACTTTTTTTGCTAGCAGCCCTGATGAAGGCGGAGTCTTTAGTCCTCGAAATGCATTGGCCTCTTTTTACTGCTGAAACCTCAAATGAAATACAACTTACTTACCTCTTTGATCACTGAACGCTCCTTTATCCTCATTTCTTCCACATTACACGCAGAGTCGACAGTCGGCACACCGAGGTTGCAGCACAATCCCCAACGGGGTTCATCACCACCTTTTTCCAAATGGGGCATGGACCTCTGGAAACAAATTCTTTCCCTCTGCCCACACCCTACCAATCTACAACGCTAACTGATAGAGTGAGTCCAGGTTGATCTACATCCATTCTATTCAATAAAGAAGACAGCTTTCAGCATACAATTGGTGTATGTTACTGGTCTCCTATGCTGCAGTATATGTTATTGAATTAGGCCTCATTGAATAACTGAGGACAGGTAGCTGTAACTGTATATCTAAAAAATCCACGACACAGTTTATGTACAAAAAAGAGGAAATGCAAGAAGCAATGGGCAAAAAACAAATTGCCAAAAAGAGTCTAGCTACTTGCATTTTTTAAACAGCAGGACTTTCGTTTTGCTTTAGGATGATACATATGCATGTATAGTATCTACAAGTAATGGATAAATTACAACCCAAAATTAATAAAATATTGATTTCTGGTTTATTAAAATATATTCTTCAGAGTAATATTTCAGCATATCCCTTGTAAATAAATTTTGATTTACATGTCAGCTCTGTTTAAATTGCTTTTTTCAGATTCAATATTCTTGCCACACAATAAATAAGAGTCAAGCCCCTAGCGGTACATCGAGAAATAAAATGCACATTTTTTATTTATGCATATAAAGGTTTTTTTTTTCCCTCTATGAGTTTAGATCCCAATGAGACCTATATGTAAATTGTATACTAATGAAAAAACACACAGCAAAAGTGAAAGGGGATTAAAACAGAGTCTTCTTTTTTTAAATTTGTATACAATACGAGAGCTGAAATATCACCCAACAGAATAATGCATTACACATACACAAAAACAGAAAGAGTAATTGGCTTTCATTTGCTAAGTTCCACTCTGCGGCTCTTTACAACACAAAAGCAATTAATGAATATGTTTCACTTGGAGCTACAGAATAATGCTTTAAAAATGGAGTGGATAGGAATTTTTCTTAGCAACTAGAAGATTTTTCATGATAAAAAGCAGTAGAATGGTAAAAAGCGAGAGCGTACAAGCTGTAACAAAATGTTCTATGTGTTAGAATACCAAACTATTGTCTCAAATTAGCTTAATTATTTTTAGCCCTATTACTCATATTTTTATTTTTTTTATAAAAGTTTACATTCCATGTTCACATTAGTGCTTTAGGTTTATATCCACCGGTGGCTGTTTATTGACCCTACCATTTATATATGAGGGGTGAATGTTCTGTACTTACTAAATTTGACACCTTATTTGGCTATAAAGTTGGAATTTGACCCCACATTTGGCTTTAAAGGAACACTAAAGGTTCATTTTTTTTATTGGATCAATTGATTGCTATAAGCTAGAGCATTTAAATATCACTTATCTCGTTTTTCCTTTTGACCTCCAAAATACAGTAATCCAGGTTTGAAAATGCCATTTCCTGTCTCTCCTCTTCTTGCTTTCCACCACCATCTGAGCTGTTTTGCATGGTGGAAAGCAGAATGTGCTCACCCCCTCCCTATGACTACAGCCCTGCGTGAAGATGCTCTCTTATCCCTCACAGGCATGGAGGCTAAGCCTAAGGGGAACTGTAGTTCTCATTAGGCCGTGATGTAGCAAGAATGAATGCGCACCGCAAACCAGGAAGTCAGTGAGAATAACGATTCAGGAGTGACGGAGGTGAATATAACAGCTCGATTTCAACAGGTATCAAACTAGTTATAATGCAAAACATTACTTTTTACTTTATCCGCTACTGTCAGACTTTAATTTAAGAGGAAAATATTTTTGTCTTTACAACGCCTTTAAAGCGGTGGTTCTGCGGGAATGCGATTTTTTTTTTAAATATTATTCTGCCGCTGTTAATATAACAAATGTTGTACTCACATGTCCTATATATGTAGCCGCGATCATTCCGATTTACCGAAAAAGTATACTTTATATAAAACATCGATGGACCTTTCCATCTTGTTTGTGGGCACTCTGAAGCCCACCACTCTTTACATCCGGGATGCAGTGAATGCTGTCCCAGCATTCACCGCTCTATCCCGCGCATGTGCAGTGTTGACGGCGAGCCGCGCCGTCAACACTGCACAGTTGCCATCGCAACGGCCGGCGTCATGATAATGACCCGCCCCGTTGTGACGAGACACAACATATGTTCCCATACCTAAAATGGAGAACTGGTTGCCGCCCACGTCACATGACCAGATTGCCGAGTCACATGACCCGCTTGCCGAGTCACGTGACCCACGAGATAACGCGGTATTGCGGCAGAGGGCTTCTCCTGGGAGAATCAGCACTCACTCCCAGGAGACGATGCGCTCTCTGGGGAAAATCACATACACGCCCGCTTAATTGACAAGATGAAAAAGCCTAATTTAGACAGGTAAGGAAACGCCTGGAAAAAAATGCAGTGTGATTGCACAACGGGGGGTTGTTCTTTTCAGGCAAGGTTATAATATAGGGTGAACCTTCGCTTTAATAATAAACTTTACACACTGTGCTGCTCTGTATATTGTATATTTGATCATTGCAAAAACACCCCAGCTTACTATGACAATGTTTTTCTAATTTAGTCTTCAGTGGCTGCAGTGGTGACAACAGTAAAACTACCTTTTCACTCTATGCCATGGGGAATCCATTGCAGGGAAGTCATATCATTATTTATATTTTAATGGCTTGGCAGTTGGTTGAGGGCAGGGAGGATCTGTTACTAAATACCACCACAGATCACTTAAAGTGGTTCTAAAGGTATTAAGGTAAAAAAATAAAAATAAATCTGTTTACAACACCAACACCCCTCCCCACTCAATCTTTACACGAGCCCCCCCTCGGTCCAATCCAGTGATGTTTACAATAGCCTTGGCTATCACATCCAGTGAACCAATATAGAGAGAGCGGGGGGAACGTGCCACAGCACTATATGTTTTATGGACGCATAGAGCAGCGGCTCAAGAGCGAGCACTCAGCAGTGCCCCCAAAGCAAGTGACTTTCTCTGGGGGAACTGCTTGAGGGGGAGGAGCACCAGGTAGAAATCCAAAAAGAAGAGGACTGCTGTGTGCAAAACCATTGCACAGAGCAGGTAAGTATGACATGTTTGGTAGAAAAACAAAAACAAAGCTATAGCATTACCATAATAATTGAATTTGAATGGAATCGTTTTTTGGATGGAATAATTTTTAGAATCATGCTTCTGTATAGTCATTGGTAAGGGTTCTCATTTTCTCAAAGTCTAGAATGTAAAGATGTGGTTACAAGGACTCAATCACCAATTTCTAAGGATCCCAAGATCTGCTTTGAGAATCATTGAACTGTTGAACTAAAGGAAGTCAAAGTAACACCCAAGAGACATTTTGTCCCAGTTGTGTTATAGGCCTCGTACACACGACCGAGAAACTCGTCGTAAAAGAAACATTGTTTTCCTCGACGAGTTCCTTGTCAGACCTGTCGAGAATCTTGTCAAGCTTTCTTTGCATACACACAGTCAAGACAAAATCTCGTTGTTCTTTTGCTAATCTCATGTTACTGCGTATTAAAGGATCACTAAATGATTTTTTTTAGCTAAATAACTTCCTTTACCTTACTACAGTACTGGTTTCATGTTCTTATTGTTCGTTTTTGCTTTGAAGTTGCTGTAATCCTGCTCTGTTCTCCACACTTCCTGCTTGTCTGTTTCCTTATAACCACAGTGCTGGGAGTTTTCTCACGGTGGTCTAAGCTGTCATTACTGTGTGTATAAAACTTCCCAGAACCAATCAGATTAATTTTAAAAACAAAACACTGCCCTGGATTTGTTTGTTTTTGTTCTGTGTGTCTATTTCTACTTTAAAGAAACATGAAGCCAGTTCAAAAGTGAAACTAACCTGCAGGCACATTATACGATTGATTTTTATCTATGTTTAATCATTTTGAAAAGGAATCAGTTAACTTTTATGTCTCTATACCCTGTAAACAGTCATTTCAGCAAAAAATTGTTTTCCTTTAGTGACCCTTTAAGTAAATTTTGGTGAGAGACGATTCGCACTTTTCAGTCCGTTACAGCGTGACGAATGTGCTATCTCCATTACGAACGCTACTTTTACCGTAGGTGCGCTCCCGTCTTATACTTTATTCTGAGCATGCATGGATTTCTAAGCACACACACAAATGTGTTTCTCATTGTAAACCAGCCCGACGAGAAACACGACGAGGAAATTAAGACTCCAGACGAGAAAAAAGAGAACTTGTTCTCTTTTTTTCTCATCGAGAACCACAGCAGTTTTCTCAACAAAAAACATACACACGACCGTTTTCCTCCTCAAAAAAGCTCTGCCACCAAGTTTCTTGATGTATTTTGTAGAGAAAAATGGTTGTGTGTATGAGGCCTTAGACATGGAAAATTTTCCAAACCTAACTCCAAATATAGTCCTCTATATCCATCTTAGGTGGTTTATACCAGCAGTCCTCAGTCAATGGACTAAGAGACTGTTACCTTTTGCTTTTTTCTGTAAGCTGGTCCCTGAAATGAGAAGGATTCCACAGGGAGTTGCTGATTGCAGCAGGATAGCAGGTGCCAGATAATGGAATGCAGTGTTACAACATCCCGCAATGCTAATTAAGCACTGTCAGATGGAGTAATATCCTGCCTGAAAAAGTTCTGACTGTGATGTTAAGTAAGTAAAGGACATAGGACATGAAGTGTGATCAAAGGTAAGTAAATTTATATGGCATGATAAAAAACCTAGAATAAGCTATACAACCCTAACACGGGGGAAAAAAAGAGGCGGACTGGCACTCCCAGATATTAAAAGATATTATCAAGCCGTAGTTTTAGCAAGGCTAGTCGAATGGTCAAATAAACATCCAGTAAAAAAATGGGTTCACATGGAAACTGCACTAAGTAACCAGCACCTTATCACAAATATATGGATTCCACCAAAATATCGAACAATCAACCCAAATACACACAGTATCACAAAACAGGTCTATAAGATATGGGATTTGACACATAGGAGGGAAAAATGGGAATATAATTCCCCATTAATTCCATTAGCAAACACAAAATTATTTGTACCTGGAAACAGGACAAAATTTGGGAAAAAACTAGGAAGCAAAAGATTGGGGGATATTGTTGCACAAGGAAAAATAAAAAATAAAGAAGAGATACAGGTAGTAGATGGGGCACAACAAATAACAGACTGGGAATATTTACAATTAAAGCACTTCGTACACACACTTCCAGCACCAATAAGAGCAGATTCAGCACAAAATTCGATAGAAAAACTATGTACACGGGGAGAAACACTACACCATGGAATAGCTAAGATATATAAAATTCTCACAGAAATCGGGACAAAAGAAACCCTACAAAGCGTGGAGGTATGGGAGAAAGAAATTGGAGAAAGAATAGAAGAAGCACAAATGACCAGAGCAACCTTCAGCTATGCAAAAGATATAACAACGGTAGAAGCTAACTACAAATTTATGATGCGATGGCACTTGACACCCGTCAGACTTAATAAAATATCTGAAGCAAATTCTCCCCTTTGTTGGAGGAAGTGCAATCAAATAGGCAGTGCCTTGCACATATGGTGGGAATGCCCGAAAATACAGGAGTATTGGAAGGAGACCCTCAAATTAATTGAGGAAATCTCCGGAGAAAAGATCCCGTTAGACTCCCTGTCTTGCCTATTCCACAGACAGGGCATAGTAAAAGGAAAAAAAAAATATGCCTTAACTTTGGCCCCGGTGCTGTTAAACGCAGCAAAGGGGCTGATTCCGAAATTCTGGCTCTACCCACATAAACCACCTCTAAAAGAACTCATACACAGGATTGATCACATTGCAGAGATGGAGTACCTAAGAAGGGTTGACACAGGAGAGGAGGAGGGAGACAGGGGTAGAAAGCTATGGGAGCAGTGGAGAATCTATAAAACAACAGAAAATTTTTCCCTAACACTATCAGAATTAAATCAGTAATAGCTTATGACCCGATCCAATAAGGCAGAGATGGGAAGAATCAGAGGGAGGGACCCAACTTGGGGGGGGGGGGGGGGGGGATAGGAACACTTTATAAATTAAAAAAAAAAAATATATATATATATAAGTGAAAAGTGGGGAGATTCAGAGATCCAAGGTGGTAGGTGTTGTGGGGAGAAACGGGAGTTTATAAGTGCCTTCATTTAGAGTATGTGATGTATGTGCTTAAATATATTTTTGCTTTTTCTAACAAAAAAAAAAGACTAAACAAATTAAAACATACAGTAACAACCACAAATGATGCAAATCTGAGGTGGAAAAATGAAGGGTGGATAAATGATGAACCCCTCCAACACCTCAAACCTTGGGTTAAGTCTGATGTGGAAAAAAAGAAAAAAAAAAAAAAAAAAAAAAAAAAAAAAAGGTAAGTGACCCCTGAACACCAATGCCGGCGTCTTTCCAAACTCCACTGACACCACTAATGGGGTACTATTTTTCCTGCTAAAACCAGCAATGGAGCATCATTCCTTCCAATATCAGCTGAAGCATTTATTACCCCACTGGCACATTTTTTACTGCCACTAACCACCAACACACAACAGACATGTGTTACTTCTACTGATGCCAGGTTATAGGTTTACTCCAATGATGTAGGGAATTTTTTCTCCCATTGACCTTCAGCACAAGTCCACAGCCCCCCCCCCCTTTACAGACAGTAAACTGTCCCAGTTTTTAAAATAGTTGAGGACTTGTGGTTTACACAATAACATTTGTATTTTCTTATACTGAGAGTTTGACAAAACCATATTAAAATATGTATTAACATAGTTGTTATTATTTTTCAAATGTATTACATGAAAATGGAACAGCAGTACAGTGTAGCAATTCCTTGTTGAACTTCCTAAAAGGTAGTAATTTCCTACTTCATAAGTATTTCTAAGATTTGTAAGTGACACTTAAGCAGAATACATTTTTTTTTTATTCCACAATATTTTATTATTAGAAAAAAGAGTGTAGGTTTACAACATTGTTGAACAGAGAGCTGGTAAAGCATATTGATAGTTACAATCAATGGAAAACATTTGTGGTCAGAACAAACGCGAGTATCTAACTATGGCACAAATCAAGTAAACAAATCAACAAAATAAGTAACAGTTAAGACATGGTTGTTCTGGTTGTGTTGGATCTGTTAATGTTCCATGCTAGCTATAAAAAAAAAAGCCTTCTGTCTATTGCTAGATTGGTTTGGGGTGTGTATTTTGTATATGATCGGATGTTTTAGAGTTGGTATATTAGTTATGGTGTGGTATTTCATCTGTGTAGACCCGATCTGGTCAATTTTCGATGTTTCATAAGATAGGGCTTTAGTGGATGTATACGGTTGGTGAAGATGTAACCCAAAAGAGAGGAAGATGCAAAAGCGGGTAAAAAGGGGGGGGGGGCATGACGGGTAAAGGAAGTTGTTAGGGGGTGCACCTCCCAGTCTCCACCTACAGGGATTTGTGAAATACATACAAAATAGCCAAGTCCAAAAGTTTTAGGCATGTACTTAGATATCTCGATCTGTTTAGGAGAGGGAGGACCTACATCTTGTATTTAACTAAAAATATCAGGTTGATTTATGGAGAAGGTCATTATGGGTGTAAAGTATAAGCAGATTACATTTCTGGCCAAATTTTGTGTGTACCATGTTTAACCACATAAGCCCCGGACCATTGTGTTGCTAAATTACCGGGCAACTCTTTGCGATTCAGCACTGCTTTAACAGACAATTGCGCGGTCCTGCGGTGTGGCTCCTAAACAAAATTTACATCCTTTTTTTCTCACAAATAGAGCTTTCTTTTGGTGTTATTTGATCACCTCTATAAACAAAAATAGAGCGATAATTTTGGAAAATATTCAATATTTTTTACTTTTTGTTATAATAAATATCCCCAAAAAAGATATATATATATATAAAAATCTCAGTTTAGGCTGACACGTATTCTTCTACATAAGCGTTTATTGATTGGTTTGCACAAAAATAGTGTCTACAAAATAGGGGAACGTTTTATAGCATTGTTATAAAAAATAAAAAAATTACTAGTAATGGCGGCGATCTTCAATTTTTATTGTGACTACGACATTATGGCTTACACTTTTGACACATTTTTGACACATTTTTGACACCATTGTAATTTTAAGCTATAAAAATGCACTGGTTACTGTGAAAATGACACTGGCACTTAGGTGGGGCTGTAGGGGTTAAAGGAGTTGTAAAGACAATTTTTTTTTTTTTTGCTGAAATGACTGTTTACAGGGTATAGAGACATAATAGTTAACTGATTCCTTTTAAAAATGATTAAAAATAGATAAAAATCAATCATATAATGTGCCTGCAGTTTGAGTTTCATTTTTCATCTAGTTTCATGCTTGTATGAAGTACAGAGACACAGAGCCAATACAGGGCAGTGTTTGTTTTTAAAATGAAACTGATTGGTTCTGAGGGGTTTTAGACACACAGTAATCACACCTCCTTGATTAGAGCCCACAGAGAGAATCTCCTAGGACTTTTTTCATAAGGAAACAGACAACCAGGAAGTGTGCAGAACAGAGAAGGATTACAGCAAAAACGAACAATGAGGACATGAAACCCAGACTGCATTAGGGTAAAGGAAGCGATTTAGCTAAAAAAAATCCTTTGGTGACCCTTTAAGCGTTCCCTAAGGAGTGATTCTTACTGTAGGGGGCGTGGCTTGCTGTGACACATCACTGATCGTGTTCCCGATGACTGGGAACAAGATCAGTGACAGTGTCACTAGGCAGAGGGACCCGCAGGCGCGCTCACGGAGAGACTGCGGCGGGCACACTCACCCACAACAACTGCTTCTTAAAGGGGTCCTTTTACCTGCCCGTGCCATGCTGCAGACGTATATCTGCGTGCAGCAGGCGGTTAAAAGAACATAATATATTAGGCTAAATTGTCACTCCAGGACAAACCCAGGCATCCTTTTTTATGGTGTATGTATGAAACAGAAATGGGAACTCCAAATGTCAATCCTTTCTTTTTCTTCGTTACATTGCTTTTCACACTTTAAATGTTGGGCTATTACAAGTAAAAAATATTGTATTTTTTTTCAAAATTGTCGTACTTTTTTGTTTATAGCGCAAAAAATAAAAATCGCAGAGGTGACCAAATACCACCAAAAGAAAGCTCTACTTGTGGGGAAAAAAGGACGCCAATTTTGTTTGGGAGCCATATCGCACGACCGCGCAATTGTCAGTTAAAGCGACGCAGTGCCGCAAGCTGTAATTTCACCTGGTCAGGAAGGGGGTTTACATGCCCAGTAAGGAAGTGGCTAATCTCGATTTAATACTTTTGATAGCTTTTGGTAAAAGATCAAAATGAAAATTTTAAAAAAAAAAAAACGGATCAAATTTATAATTGTTGTTCAATGTCTACTATATAGTAACACATTGGAGGTGGTAACACACAGCCAAAATGTCTATTCTGTTTATCAGCTGTTGAGTAGGTGTAAATGCATTGAGAGTTGTCAATGTAGAAAAGGCTGCATAAACGTTTTTGTAAGATGAAGTGTCACCTAGGGTCCTGTTCTTGAGAAAATATTTCAAAGACATTAAAACTAGGGCAGTCAGGGAGTGAAAGCAATTTTTCTGCTGTTCAAAAGACAAAATGGTGATGGTGATGGAGTCAACATTATGGAAAGTTTGGCGTTACGAGACATTAGTTGGTGTAAATATCCTGATTAGTGCAATTTGTTGTCCCATAGAAGAAAATAGACCCATGGAGTCGGTATTATTCTCTACACTGCAAAAGAAATCATAATGTATCGCAGAACAAAGGCAATTTGGAAACTGCTTAAATACTCTTACTGTGTTTGCTGCCAAGAACAGCACCCGTGAAACTATTATAGGCAGCAATCTTTAAAGCCATCTTGATGGAGTCTTGTTAATTCCTTTCAAGGTCCATAATGGGATCACTTAATTATAGATGTCAACATAGCATAGCTATAGGAAAAGCAGATACCTCTTCATTTCCTGTGCTTGCCAAAGGCACAAATGGGATCAAAGATTTAAGACTGATGGAAATCAGAGTATTGGCCTGAATATAACATGTAATCTGCAAAATTTGATTATCAGTGATAAGGAAAGTCACATCTTTGAGAATTCTTATGATGGTCTTCACTGATAAACGTAATCCTTATGACCCTTATATTGCATTCTATGATTCTGTTTCCCTATTGGCAGGACTCATGTGCTCTTATCTTGTTCCCTTTATGTAGGTTTAAGAGATAAAATGTTATAAACACTGTAGAAGTGGAGATTTTAGGGGTCTGGTTTTCTAATGTAACCCAAGAAAGTTACTGCTAAAATCTGGTTGACTTCTATTTTTTTTCCCTATCAAATTTTGTAAAGACTACCCAAAAGGAGTGCAATAAGGGGCCATATTATGCAAAACAAGGCTCTTTTAATTATAATGTATTTTCTTTGGGTTGGGACCGAACCTCATTTTCTTTTAGTTCTCCGAAATGACAGTGATGGCTTGTGGTGGCTTGTATACCACCTCCTCACATAAGGCTTTAAAGTGGAGTTCCAGTTCCCCAAATACATTTTTTTAAATGCTCCCGACCATTGTTATAACTTTAAGATTTGGATATTGTCACTAATGTGTTCCTTCTTGTGGTTAAAGGGGTTGTAAAGGTTTGACTTTTATTCTGTAAATAGGTTCCTTTAAGCCAGTGCATTGTTGGTTCAGTTATGTTTTCCTTCGATTTTCCTTCTAAATGGGAAAAGAAGTTGGGGTTTTAGTGCTTTTATTGTTTCTCTACAATGTCTAGAGCTACAAAGGACTATTTAGGTGCTTTTATTGCTTGCTTGGAATATGTAAAAACTAGGGTTGTCCCGATACCACTTTTTTAGGACCAAGTACAAGTACCGATACTTTTTTTCATGTACTCGCCGATACCGAATACTGATACTTTTTTTAAATGTCATGTGACAGTTTTCAAACCACAATACAGACTAAGGATATGTTTTTTAGAATTATGAAGAACTCTAACTCAAGACATTATAAAAGAATAAAAATGAGTAAAAATGAATAAAAACGTTTTATTTTCTTGTCACGCAGTAGTAAAAAACTCAAAGAATTTTCACAGAACATGTTGATAAATACAAAAAAAGTATTCTATTTAGGTATCGGGAGCATTTGCGCGAGTACCGATACCGATACCGATACTAGTATCGGTATCTGGACAACCCTAGTAAAAACTTTAATGTGCATATTCTTAACACAGGTTCTCTTTAGGTGTATGCATACTACTGTAAGTAGTGTGCAAATGTATCATACCTATATATTAGGGCTGTTACAGATTAAAATGTTGCGTTTCATTAATTGATTCTTTTTTAATCGATTAATTTACTAATTTCGGTTAATTATAACGCACATACAGATCCAACTACTTTTAGCTGATCTCCTTGCATTGCAACTCTGCATTAGTCAGTGGTAAATGTGGTATAAACTATATACAATCACCTGACACTAGTTAGTTTCCACAATCCATGAATTAACAGTTCACACAAATTTTTTCTTATTAAACTTTAAGAAAAATGTCGAAAGTTAGTTTAACTTTAATTAAAAAAACGTATCTAGTATATTGACTGTCAGTCACTTTATAGTAGGCAAGTAAGCATCACTTTAGCCAGTCACGCATACATACCAGAGTGTTTTACATTTTCTGGAAGCAGACATGATCGCATTTTATTGACAATATACCCTGAAGAACCGAACAGTCTTTCGCACAGAACAGATGTTGTCGATACACAAAGAATTGTCTGCCCAAAACTGCTAAGGACAGGAAAACGATGGTTATTTTTGCCCCTTCCACTGATGGAGCCTGATGCATCCTCCTGCTCCACAGATGCAAAGGTACCTCAATCCAATGGGTGCAGTTTGCGCGCATCCAGCAGGGTAAGTCTCACTGTCCAGGCTGTCCGGTGACGTCAAGAATTTTGATCGATCAAAAAAATTAAAGATTAATCTATGAATTAATCTTTAATTTCCCCAGCCCTACTATATATGGTAAAAAAAAATAGATACATTGCTGGCACGTAAATGATATCTGGAGACAGGTTGCCTCGGGCAATTTATATAGCCATATAAAGAAAACATGTATGTGACTGCCCTTATGGATTATAAATGGACAAGTTGCAGGAGAGGTTAAACATAAATTTAAATTATAGATACGTTTTGACAAGAACATACAATTAATGATTGATAACAGCAATATTTCTTGTAGTAAGCTGAGAAGAAATATGGGAAAAATAACTAATAAAAGTGTCAGACTATACACAGCACACATACAGTATATCTAAAATTTTAACTAATAAAAAATAAATATGTATGATAATATTTCCTCTATAATTTGCATAGACTCAAAGAAAAAAAAGTTCTTTCTTGTTGCATCATAGATCAATATGTTATTTATAGGCCAACATAAAAATATATTTAATTTATATATTAAAAATATTTGTCTTGATGTGGCATATGACCATGTGGATATAATAGTTAATCAGATCACTTTAATAACCAGAGATGTGAATACAAGAACTTGCTTGCACTTAATGCATGCAAAAGCAGCATTATAATCCCTAAATTATCTGGATGCTTTTTGCATTTTTTTTATTCTAGTGACAGCATTTTTATGACTTTATAAATCCTTATAGACTAAAAAAAAAAAAAAAGAGGGGGACATAGTAAAGGAAAATGTAACATGTTTAGTTTAATTGCCCTAAAATCATTAGAGTTAGAAAGAGTTAAAATTGAACTTATAGGAGCTGTGAGTCAGAAGATGGAGAATAAATAAAATGGCTATGGATTTGGGCCAATGTTAAATTAATGAATTTACTATTTATATAAAACATTTATTTTCCAAATAAAAAGGTAACACTGGAAATACCCTTCACACTGATACTTTAGAGCAGGGGTCTCCAAACTTTCTAAACAAAGGGCCATTTTACTGTCCTTCAGGATTGAGGGGCCATTGGTGTCAGTGTGAGGAATAGTGTCCCATCATTGGTGTCTGTGGAATAGTGTCCCATCATTGGTGTCAGTGGAATATTGTCCCATCATTGGTGTCAGTGGGAGGAATAGTGACCCATCATTGGTGTCAGTGGGAGGAATAGTGACCCATTATTGGGGTCAGTGGGAGGAATAGTTCCCATCATTGGTGTCAGTGTGAGGAATAGTGTCCCATCATTGGTGTCTGTGGAATAGTGTCCCATCATTGGTGTCTGTGGAATAGTGTCCCATCATTGGTGTCAGTGGAATATTGTCCCATCATTGGTGTCAGTGGGAGGAATAGTGACCCATCATTGGTGTCAGTGGGAGGAATAGTGACCCATCATTGGTGTCAGCGGGAGGAATAGTGTCCCATCATTGGTGTCAGTGGGAGGAATAGTGACCCATCATTGGTGTCAGTGGGAGGAATAGTGACCCATCATTGGTGTCAGTGGGAGGAATAGTGACCCATCATTGGTGTCAGCGGGAGGAATAGCGTCCCATCATTGGTGTCTGTGGAATAGTGTCCCATCATTGGTGTCAGTGGAATAGTGTCCCATCATTGATGTCAGTGGGAAGAATAGTGCCCCATAGTTGGTGTCAGTGAAAGGAATAGCATTTCCACAGTCCAGTCCTTCTAAAAAAAATCACCCTTGGGACTTTGAGTGAGGTGAGCACTATGAAGCCAATAAAATAACAGGAGTAATTGCAGTATATGTTTAATTCAAGTAAAAAACAGTACATACATTAATGTGATGAACATGAGCCAATTAATACAGAATACAAAAAATAGGTAAAATGATATTACAAGTAACTGTCAATATTAAAACACACACACAAACATCAGGTGTATACCCGACACGTTTCGCAAGGCTTAGCTCACTCTTCAGGGGTAGATGCTCGTGGTATACCTAAAATGAAAGGATAAAGTATGTAGTATGATATAAAGGGCACAGGGTAAGGGGGCCCCTTGATATGTAAAACTCCATACTCACCGATTGACATCGGGTCGGGTATACACTTGATGCTTGTGTGTGTGTGTTTTTTAATATGGACAGTTACTTGTAATATTATTTTTGACATTAATGTATGTACTGATTTTTACTTGAATGAAACATATACTGCAATTACTCCTGTTATTTTATTTGCTCCATAGTGCTCACCTCACTCAAAGTCCCAAGGGCGGATTTTTATTTTTTGACAAATCATTTGGTTAAGGGGGGATTATGGTGTGGGGTTGATTTTCATGGATTGGGCTTGGCCCAGTGAAGGGAACTCTTAAGGCATCAGCATACCAAGGCATTTTGGACAATTTCATGCTCCCAACTTTGTGGGAACAGTTTAGGGACGGCCCCTTCCTGTTCCAACATGACTACACCCCAGTGCACAAAGAAAGGTCCATAAAAACATGGATGAGCGAGTTTGTTGTGGAGGAACATGACTGGCCTGCACCGAGTCCTGACCTCAACCCGATAAAATCCCTTTGGGATTAATTCAAGCAGAGATTGTAAGCCAGGCCTTCTCATCCACATCAGTGCCTGACCTCACAAATGCGCTTGTGGAAGAATGGTCAAACACACTCCTAAACCTTGTGGACAGCCTTCCCAGAAGAGTTGAAGCTGTTATAGCTGCAAAGAGCGGGGCCAACTCAATATTGAACCGTTCGGACTAAGACTGGGATGTCATTAAATGCATGTATAGCCCCGTACACACGGCCGAGGTTCTCGGCAGAAACCAGCGAGAACCTCGCTGGGATCTTCATTCTGCCGAGAACCTCGGCCGCGTGTACGGATTCGCCGAGCCCAGCCCGTCGGGAAACCCGTCGAGCAAATAGAGAGCAGGTTCTCTATTTGCTCGACGGCCCGTCGGGATGAATGGCTGGTCGCCTTTCCCGACGGGCTGGTCCCCGAATCTGACGGCCGGCCGAGAACCTCGACGGGCGGAACGATGTGTTCCGCCCGTCGAGGTTCTCGGCCGTGTGTACGGGGCCTAAGTGTGTGAAGACAGGTGTCCCAATATTTTTGGTAATATAGTGTAGATAGAAAGGTAACTATGTTTTATATAATGGTTATTTTATCTGTTCTTTTAATTTGTTTTTAAATATTTATGTTTTAACACAATAAATCCACTAATTAAACCTCAAAAAAGAAAAAAATATCAGAACTAAGTGTTTTGAAGATCTGATATTTTCTAAGTATATGTTTTAATTTATGTTTTTGAGTGTGTAGATTTGATCCAATATGTTTACTAATGAGCACACCATTATTAATTTAAAATAGCTGATGACACACTAATGAGCAAAGTATTAACATTGTTTGTGCTTCATGTGCTTCAAGCCGGCATGATATAATGAATCATAAAGGTCCAATCAAAAATAAATATTCCGCCTAGATTAACGCTAATAAGCAAAGTCATGTGATCACATTTCCATTCTCGTTAGGAAGCTAACAGGTCCCTACCGATCAGGGAATTCATTTATTAAAACAATCTTATTTTACTAATCAATGGGGTTCTACTAACATAAATATGCAACATTCTGTAGCTGGACCCGTTCCAGGTAAAAAAACTGTGGTTATCGGAGATTCATTCAAAATTCATAGCTGTAGTCGTCTATGGAGCTGTTTGGCTTTTTCTCATTGATCTTACAAAGCGTTGTTCAGGACTAATGTAGACAACAAATTAATATATCGCCCCCTTTTTTTCTTTTTCTAGCCTTGCTAATGAGGTCCATAGAGCGCAACAAACTAAAAAAAAAACAACAACTAAAAAAAAACACAACAGCATTATCTTGCTTTTTGAGGATTATAAACAAGCAAACCGGATCATTAAAGAATGCCTGTGTAAAATGTAAAAAGATTGTTATTACACTAAAGATTTCGATGAGGGTGGGGGTGGGGGGGGGGTTTCTTCTATAATTAGCATAGTCAAGGTCATATGTATAAAAATGCCTGAATGCTGCCAGCATACAAGATTAGTTAAGTTTCACATATTCTTTTTTTTACTGTATTCAAAAATCATTCTGTGAAATTAATATGGATTGTTAATTCCTAATTAGGAGTTCATTAACATCCAGGCAACTGTTGATCTTGATGGATTGGTTGTCTGTTTGGGAAAAAGGTCAAACCAGGTGACCTTTCACATAAGATGAAACTTTTTATGAATTAAAAACATCCGAAGGAGATTGTTCTTGTTTGTTCATTCTTATTATTCCTATTATTTTAAAAACTATGGCCCAGATTCATAGAGAATCAGATTCTCGTAGCGTATCAGAAATACACTACGCCGCCGTTTTTTACCTGGCTCTACGTGGAATCCAGGTAGATTTTGTCCAGTAAACGACGGCGGCGTAGTGTATTTCTCCCGTCGCAATCCATCTGCGCGAGTAGGGGGCGTGAAGCATTTAAAATAGGTGCGTTCCTGCGGCGATCGAACTGTGCATGCTCCGTTCGCAAATTTCCCGCCGTGCATTGCGCGAAATCACGTCGTTACGTTGTAGTAGCGTCGTTTACGTACATTCCTATTCCCGAACGAGTTACGTTAAAAAAAAAAATTATTATTTCAAATCGATGCGGGAACGACGGCCATACTTTACATGGGTTACGCACTGTTAGACCAGCGAAAAGCTCCTCTAACATTACGTAGCCAAAAAATGACGTAGGCGATTGCGAGTGACACTCGTACCTTCGTGGATCGCCGTAAAAACACATTTGCATATCCCGACACATCAAAACGACGCGAACTCCTCCCAGCGGCCGCAAAAATATCGCAGCGTAGATCCGAAGGCTTACGAAGACGGTCATTTGAGGATTAAAACTAGTGATACGGCGCGCGAAATTTGAAATTACTCCTGTCTAACACCAGTTAGACAGGCGTAATTGCTCTGTAAATCTGGGCCTATGTTATTATATATGATGTCTGGTAGACCAAGGCACATCCTGGCATCTTCTTAGAACTCCTGAACAGGGGAAATGTATGTCCCCGTGCCACAAACTCTATTAAAATCTATGGGTCCCGAGCATGAAAAATCAAACGTTCAAATTTTAACCACTTAAGACCCGGACCATTATGCAGCTAAAGGACCTTGCCCCTTTTTGCGATTCGGCACTGAGTCGGTTTAACCACTTGTCCACCGCCCACCGTCAAATGGGCGGTGGTAAAAATATGTAGAAGAATACGTATCGGCCTAAACTGAGAAAAAAAAAAAAATTATATATTTTTGGGGATATTTATTATAGCAAAAAGTAAAAAATATTGCATTTTTTTTCAAAATTGACGCTCTATTTTTGTTTATAGCACAAAAAATTTAAACTGCAGAGGTAATCAAATACCACCAAAAGAAAGCTCTATTTGTGGGAAAAAAAGGACGCCAATTTTGTTTGGGAGCCACATCGCACGACCGCGCAATTGTCAGTTAAAGCGACGCAGTGCCGGAAGCTTAAATTTCGTCTGGGCAGGAAGGGGATGTAGGTGCACAGTAGGCAAGTGGTTAACTGGCAATTGCGCGGTCATGCGACATGGCTCCCAGGCAAAATTGCTGTCCTTTTTTTCCCACAAATAGAGCTTTCTTTTGGTGGTATTTGATCACCTCTGCGGCTTTTATTTTTTGCACTATAAACAAAAATAGAGCGACATTATTGAAAAAAATTCAATATTTTTTACTTTTTGCTATAATAAATATCCCCCAAAAAGATATATATATATATATATATATATAAAAAAAATCCTCAGTTTAGGCCGATACGTATTCTTCTACCTATTTTTGGTAAAAAAAAATTGCAATAAGCGTTTAACGATTGGTTTGCGCAAAATTTATAGCATTTACAAAATAGGGGATAGTTCTATGGCATTTTTATTATTAATATTTTTATTTTACTATTAAGGGCGGCGATCAGCGTTTTTTTTTGTGACTGCGACATTATGGCGGACACATCGGACAATTTTGACACATTTTTGGGACCATTGTCATTTTCACAGCAAAAAGTGCTATAAAAATGCATTGATTACTGTGGAAATTACAATTGCAGTTTAGGAGTTAACCACTAGGGGGCTGTAGGGGTTAAGTGTGTAAAGGAGGCGTAGCCAATGTTAAGTATGGACGACGGGACATCGGCGAATTGTACGTCGGTTACGTCGTTTGCGTAAATCGTTCGGAAATGGGGCTCGACGTTAGTTACGTTCACGTCGTTTACATTGACAAATAGCGACGTGATTTCGCGCATGCGCACTGGGAACGCCCACGGACGGTGCATGCCGTCCAAAAAAAAGTCAATTACTAGGGGTCATGATTCATTTACATGAATCACGCCCCCACATCACAAATTTGAATTGAGCGGCCTTACGCCGGGCACTTTACGCTACACCGCCGCATATTATGGAGCAAGTGCTTTCTGAATAAGGCACTTGCCCATTATATTTGCGCGGTGTAGCGTAAACAGCATACGCTACGCCGCCAGACAGATACATTTGATGTATCTGAATCTGGCCCTAAATGTTTATATGTATACTATATATATACTTATATATATATATATATATATATATATATATATATATATCTATATAGATATATCTATATAGATAGATAGATATATAAGTATATATATATAAGTATATATATCTATCTATCTATATATATATATATATATATATATATATATATATATATCTATCTATCTATATATATATATATATATATATATATATATATATATATATACATATATATTTATATCTATAGATATAGATAGATATCGATAGATATTGATATATATATATGATATATAGATATATATCTATATATATATATATCTATAGATATATATATATATTTTTTTTTAATACAGTATACTATATTATTTTATTCTATTTATTAATAACGTACAGTATGTAAGTTAGTCATGCAGCTCCCACACAAGTCAAAGTGAAAGCTTAGTGTCTGGAAAAAAATATATAAAACAAAAAAAATTCTGTGTAATGTCATTGTAAAACCTTGTACCTCCCTTTTAATGTTTTTTTTTTCTCCTTTAATAATAATAAAAAAAGACAACAAAAACGGCTTTAAAGATTTTAATCCAACTGGAAATCACTTCCCTATCAAGTCCTTCAGGATAAAAAAACTAATTGTACCTTTTGGCAGTCAGTATTAGAGTCGATGTTGTTTCAGAACATACAGTAACCTTTTTTTATCTGGCTTCTAATATCTTTAACAGATAAGTCAGATTTCTTTGAAACTTCAAGGTGAAGGTTATAGGACTTAACCTAGAAAGCTGCAAACATGGTTTGTCAATTAGTTTGTTTATAGGCTATAACACTGCATCCCAATGCACACTCTAAGCTATTTTCAGAAGATAGAACATGGAAGTAGGCTTTCACAGCACTCTTTCCAATAGCCATGTTTTATTATTTATGCCTTAAAAAACCAAACAGTGAACTTCTCTTCTTTGCCCCATTTTGGATTGTTAAAGCGGAGGTTCACCCAAAAATCTACTTTCTGACATTAGATCCAGCATACTGCTAACATCTGCAGTATGCTGTTTTTTTTTATTTTTTGTACTTATCGTTTTATGAGTCGTTGTTATCCGGCTCCGAGCGGGGAATCCTGCGGGGAATGGGCTTTCCTAAGCCAAGAGGATTTTCAGAAGGCGTGACATGCCTTAGCAGCCTGTCAATCAACTCCTCTAGCCCTAGGAACGCCCATTCCCGCAGGATTCCCCGCTCGGAGGCGGATAACAATGTACAAAAAAAAACCCAGCATACTGCAGATGTTAGCAGTATGCTGGATCTAATGTCAGAAAGTTGATTTTTGGGTGAACCTCCGCTTTAAAGAAATCCATATATATATATATATATATATATATATATATATATATATTGGGCCAGATTCTTGTATATCTGCGGCGGCGTAGCATTTCCTATTTACACTACACCGCCGCAACTTACAAGAGCAAGTGCCGTATTCTCCAAGCACTTGCTCCGTAATTTGCGGCGGCGTAGTGTAAATGGCCCGGCGTATCCCCGCGTAATTCAAAGGGGGCGTTGTGTATTTAAATTAAGCGTGCCCCCACACTGAACGAACTGCGCATGTGCCGGCCGTAAACGTAGCCCAGTGCGCATGCTCCATAGTGCGCCGCAAATACATTTAGGAAGGAGGAGTCGAGCCTGTGAGGTCATGCCGCAAGTGGTGGGGAGCCGGATGGTCAAATTGCTTTGTTAAGAACTTTATTCTTTGTTGCTTTGTATGTGTATTTTTATTGCTGAGTTTTAATAAAGAAATATACAGTAGACATGTGCACACTGAAATATTTAGTTTCGGAATTTAGTTTTTTGGTCCGAAAAAATACATTTATTTAGTTACTCCCGAAATTCTTTTTAATTCATTTCACTTTGTAAAAAAATGCATTAGTCCGAAAATCCAAAGTAATTAAGGTCAAATCTGTCATTGAAGGCTTATGGTGTCTGTTGAATATTCTAAGAAGATCTGACGAAGCAGCTAAACTGTACGACTCCTCAATTGTACATTTCCGGTCGAATGTCCCGCCTACAAGCTATAGAAGGATTCTAATGTTGCATGACTAGTAATAATTATATTTATAAATAATTATTACTAGTCAACCAACATTCGAATTCTTCTATAGCCTACAGGCCGAGCATTTGACCGGAAATTCGGCGTCGTACAGCATCATGTCGAATCTCCTATCTATATCGAACTGTTGACTATTTATGAGTTATCTGTTTTGGTGTTGTGCCACACTGAATTTATTTGAGGTCTATGGACCTGCATTAGTCTTTTTGACGTCATGATCTTCGACTGCTGGAGCCTGGGGACCTGTTTAGCAGTGCAGAGGATCAGAAAATTAGGTAAGTAAATTTGATTTGTGTTCCCTTGCAGTGCAGGTGCAATCCTACCCTAAGGGATAATTTTTAATTCTTTAAAAGTTGTCCTTTAAATGTGCTAAATTCTGCTTAGTAGACACAATATACTAATAACATGCGCTACTGTCAAGAGTGATCTGCTTAGCCAGTCCAAAGTCTATAGATCGGAAATTAATAACAATTAGGAGACTGAATACAGGGAAGCCTTGCTGCTCTCAGAACTAACAGGACACCTAGCCGCCTGGCAGCCTGACACTGTGTATGGCCCCATGTGGATGGTAGGATCAGCAGGGGATCAGCAAAGGATAGTTACACGCCGTTGCTATGACCAAGCCTTTTGGAGGGCAGAGACTCCATAGGGCAACACAGTGCTAGCTTATAAATAGCTCTTAAATAACCTTACTTCATGCCAGAGGAATTAATTAACTCTTTGGTAACCAGCAGACTCGAGGGCTAGTTGTCACATGAACATACTGTATATTTAACTTTTTCCTGACTATATATTCCCTAAATTAATACATTCATGTCGGTACAATAGATATACTGACATGATGGTTACAAAAGAGTTTATTAAAATTATTAAAATAGTTAATAACTTATTAGGCAAGTTGTATTTTTGAGGATTCATTTCATTATTAAACAACTACAGTGCTGTCCAGAATGTAAATAAACCTCAAACCTGAATATTTAAGAAAGTAAAAGTGAGGTTTTGGCTTTCTTAGGAGAATATCTATAATTGCACAATAATTGGGCAACTATTAGTGTGCAGAATTATAATGCAACTAAATGAAAAAGGACAATTTTCCATCCCACTTATTTATTTCCATCTGTTAAAGTGAGAATAATAAACAAACAACTCAAAATTTAAAAATAAAAAATTTCTGGCATTTAAAAATAAAAATAAAAATCACTGACCCTTCTTTTCAATAACAGTTATAAGCCTTCCATTCATGGAGTCTGTTAGTTTCTTGGTTTGTTGACAATCAACGTTTTGTGCAGCAGCAACCACAGTCTCCCAGACACAGAGAAGTGTACTTTTTTCCTTCAACGTAAATCTCCCATTTAAGAAGGGCCCACAAGTTCTCAATAGGGTTTAGTTCAGGTAAGGAAGGGTCCAATGTCATTATTCTTTCGTCTTTAAGGCCTTTACTGGCTAGCCACGTAGTGGAGTTCATTTGATGTGATGGAGCATTGTCCTACATTAATATCATGGTCTTCTGGAAAGATGCAGACTTGTTCCTGTACCACTGCTTGAAGAAAGTGTCTTCTAAAAACTAGTAGTTTGGGGATTTGGTTTGGGAGTTGATATTGAGTCCATCTTCAACCCTAAAAGGTCCAACTAGCTCATCTTTAATAATACCAGCCCATACTAGTACCCCACCTCCACCTTGCTGGTGTCTGAGTTGAAGAGGAGCTCTATGCCCGTTACTGATCTAGCCACAGGCCCATCCATCTGGTCCGTCAAGAGTCATGCTCATCTCAGTTCTTAAAACCTTTGAAAAATCTGTCTTCAGATATTTCTTGGCCCAGCCTGGACTTTTCCACGTATGTGCCTTATTCAATAGTGATCGGGTTTCATTCTTCCTTACCTGTGCCATGTCTCTGAGCTAGGGATGAGCCGAACACCCCCGCGTTCGGTTCGCACCAGAACCGTCGAACAGTCGGATCGTTCGCACAAACATTTAGAACCCCATTGAAGTCTATGGGACTCGAACGTTCGCATTCAAAAACGATCATTTTAAAGACCAATATTCAAGTTTTTGTTGGAAAACGTCATTGAGAACCCGGGTCTTGCCCCAGGGAACATGTATCAATGGAAAAACGTTTTAAAAACGGTTGTTTTTTCAGGAGCAGGACTCCTGAAAAACGACCGTTTTTAAAACTTTTTTTCCATTGATAGTAGTATCAATGGAAAAAAGTTTTAAAAATGGTCGTTTTTTTTTTAGGAGTCCTGCCCCTGAAAAAATTACAGTTTTAAAAACTTTTTTCCATTGATACATGTTCCCTCGGGCAAGACCCGGGTTCTCAAAGACGTTTTCACAGGCAAACTATAGACACCCAGCAGGTACAATATTTTTAAGATTTTTTTTATTTGTTTTATTTAAGCATCATTAAAATCACTGCTATTGTACCTGCTGGGTGTCTATACCTGTGATAACGTCTTTAAATAGCACAATCACCTGCCTGCCAGTAAATTAGGAAGAACTGATCTATCTAAGCTATACAGTGTATAAATATATGTACAGCTCCTAAGGATGTATATATATTCTCTACACACTGTAATAAAGCTAAACTAACTAACCTGCTCTATCTAGCTATATAAAAAGACAATCTCTCTGTCTCTCTGACTGCTTTCATTAATAAGCCGGAACACACTACACGAGGCCGCCCAGCAGGCAGCCTTATATAGTGTGGGGCGTGTGCTAAAGCCCTGAGCCATAATTGGCCAAAGCCACCTAGGCTTTGGCCAATTATGGCTCTCCTTTTTTTGTGTGCTGTGATTGGCCAAGCATGCAGGGTCATAGTGCATGTTTGGCCAATCATCAGGGCGCAATGCCGCAATGAATTATGGGCCGTTTTGTTTCACTCGAATTTGCCGCGAACGATCGTTTTTGTTCGAAATTCGTCGAACGGACAATATTCGAGTCCAACATACGTTTGTTTCGAACGTGAAGCTCATCCCTACTCTGAGCACTAAACACCTTGAACTTCTGAGCACTCCAGGTAGGCTGCAGTTCTGGAATATGATAACACAGGAGGATAATGTGTTCCTGGTAGCTTCACGTTTGATTCTTTTAAATCTTTGGCAGTTCATTTGCATCTTTTTTTTCTCAACACATCCTGCCCCTCTCCAGTGTTATGTGTTACTATATAGTTAGTAATAACTGCGCACTGAAGTTAAGACTAATTCAGGTAATAGCTGAATTTAAAAATACATTTATATTTTAAATGATTATGTAACTGAATTAATCTGCCTTACAATGTGCATAACTCATTTACTGTAATGTAGTTACCAAATGAAAACCTAATAACTGTACTTGTAAAATACAATTTCCACTAACAACTGCTTAAAATGCCCCTTTTAAAAATCATCTAATTCTTTTAGTCATTAATAGAGATAATACAGTTGTCTACTTCACCAGCATTTAACCCAAACCAGTGTCCTTTTTTAATGTTTTTAACACAATAAAAAAAAATGATAACTGGCCTCTCACCAAAGGTTACCAGTATATTATACATGAAATATGGATTAGTATCCCCACAACAAACAGGAGGAATGCTACAGCAAGCCTCCTTTCACTCAGATACCCTACATGTGTCTTCTTGAATTGGTGAGGTATTTCAAGAAGGGTACCCTAATAAAAATATACCTTCCCAAAGCACTGATGATTTATGCTAAGTACAGTGCTCTGTGTAACTTTTAGTGCACCTGAAATTTGTCATAGCAAAAAAATGCTTCCCATGAGCAGGAACCCTCATGACCAGTGGTGGCCTGTCTATTAGGGGTGCAAGGGTGTTTTTTTGTTTGTTTTTTAAGCATGTTATTAAAAAAAAAAGTGTGTAGCCCCAAAAGTAAATGAACAGCGATGAGATAACAATACTGTTTTATAAATGGACAGCACAATGAAATAAAGTCCCAAAAAAGTGTAAGGCCTCGTACACACGAGGGGATATGTCCGCTGAAAACGGTCCGATGGACCGTTTCAGCAGACATCTCCGCTCGTGTATATGGGCTAGCGGACAGATTTCTCCACCCGACAGATTTCAAAGCATGCTTTGAAATCCATCCGGTGGAATCTGTCCGCCCGACATGTCTGCTGGTTAGTACACTTACCAGCAGACATGTCGTCCCCCACCGCCGCCGCGCCGCCGCCGAATGGATTCGGCGCATGCGCGGAAGTGTTTAACTTCCTGGTGCGGTGACGTGGTGGTGACGTGGCGGCGTCAACGTCACCGCCGCGTCACCGCGCTGTCCGGCGGCGGGGAATTTGATCCGATGGTGTGTACATGCCATCGGATCAAACTCCCGATCGGACATATCCGATGGAAATGGTCCGCGGACCGTTTTCATCGGATATGTCCGATCGTGTGTGCGAGGCCTAATAGTGAAAAACGCTAAAGTGAAAAAAAATATAAATCCAATCTTGTGGATGGAAATCAACAATAAAAAAACAATGTAGTGAAACCTATAAATTTAAATGCATAGTTCCATGATAGGATCAACAATTCAAAATCGTTAGAGAAAACACAATAGTTCAATGCAAAGATGTGCACAAAAATGTAATGGTGACTTGAAAAGTGAAGAGGTGATCCAGTAGAGTGCTCCAAAATCATCCACAGCACCCCTGTGAAATGGACACTTACTGGGAAGGCTGGCTGCCATTACAGCAGCAAACACGCACTCAGGGCCAGATTCTCAGAGGCGCTACGACGGGGTATCTCAGATACCCCGTCGTATCGCCGTTTTTTTCCCCGGGTATCTATGCGAGTGATTCCTAGAATCACTTAGGCATAGATACGGGTGAGGATCCGACAAGTGTAATACAATGACAACTCCAGCCACTAGGTGGCCTTTACGTTGTTTTCTCATTTGCCTATGCAAATAAGGCTACTACTCAGATTCCCGAACGCTTTTACGCCGCCCCGTCGCCCCCGTCGTTTTCGTACGCGTAAGGTTACCCCTGCTAATATGTGGAGTAACCTTACGCAGTACCGTCGCGTGCAGTCGGATGCCATGTTGTGGAGGCAAACAGGGAAGGGTTGGAGGGGGCAGAGGCTAGGTTGGACCGTTTAGGGGAAGATCTGTCATCTATCTGGTCTAGGGTGTCGTTGAAGTCGCCTCCCACCAGGTGGGGGAGGTGAGAGTGTTGCAGTATCCATGTGGAAAGTTCACAGTAAAAGTCCTTCCCCGGGGAATTGGGGGCGTAGACGTTTGTAAGGACAAGTTCCTTGGAGCCTATCTTAACATGGGCGGATAATAATCTACCCTGGGTGTCTGATTTTACCGCAAGGACCGAGCATGGGAGGTTTTTATGGATCAGAATGAGGACACCGGCCTTCCGGCCGACGGCCTCAGAGCCTAGGACCGTACCCACCCAGAGTTTTTTCATGCGGGGGAAGTCAGAGGTAGGGAGGTGGGTTTCCTGCAGTAGGGCAATATCTGTTTTTAGCCTTTTCAGGTGTCTGAGGATTTTCATTCTTTTGTTTGGGGACCGGAGTCCCTTTACATTCCATGAGACAACTTTCATGTTATCGGTTCGGGGAAGGGGGTCTGAGAAGGATTTTTAGGATGTGTATCGCGCGAGGCAGCTCCGATGATGGCCAACTTAGGCGAGGGATATGGGCGACGTGGGGCACTTGCAAAGGGGAAAGCGCAGGGGGGGAGTGGGCAGGTGCCTGGGGGAGTGTGTGGGGTGGGGGTGCTGGTAGGGGAGGGAAGGAGGGCGAGAAGAAGAGAGGGGGGTAACAAGAGCAACAAAACCAAACTTGTGAACTTCGCTTTTTTCCGCATGAAGTCGCTGTACGGGGCGGCTCCCCTGTCACGACCTGGAGACATGGGGCCCGGAAGCCCAGAGCAAGGCGCAGGGCATCATTCGGCTGGCTAGTGCATACCCGGATATGCCGGGTATGCCTAAGTAGACCGTACAGTGAGGCCAGGAGGCGCTAACAGTGAGAGCAGTAATAAAATAGTAGTCTAACAATATAACAGGTATTTTAGAGCAGAGAGAGGGAGGGATATAACATAACACAATTTTAGTAGGGGGAAGCAGGATTCATAACAACGTGGCCTATCTAGTAGAGGCAACAAAAGTAAGCATGGGACATGGTAAAGGTTATGGTATAACAGAGGTCACACGAAGATAGATAATATGATAAAACAAACCGAACATATTCCTAAGCATGGAAGGATAAAATGCAAGGTGAACATGAACATCAGAAGGGGGCCGGGGGTGGGAGAGCAATGCTCAAGAGCCTGACCTGGCTGGAAGGTACAGAGGGTTAGAGCATAGCAAGGGCCCCGGGGGCGCAGGTGCCCGAACGGGTCGTGCTCTGGAGGGGCCCAGCAGAGTGAGAAACAAGGATTGGAGTAGAGAGCAGAGAACTGTGAGTGTTCACAAAGCAGGTGGCGGTCATCTTGTGGCAGCCAGGTTCGGGTCGACGCCCGAGTGCCTGAAGCGCTTCGGGGAGTCCTTCCTAGGGCTTCTTTGATCCAGGGAGCGATTAAGTGGAGGGGCCTTTGAGGGGGTCTGGGGATGCGGCTGCGCATGCCTTGATCTCAGGAAAGCTTCAGCCTCCGAGGGATCCTGGAAGGTCAGCTGGTCTCCGTTGGGGGCCTTGAGGCGTAGGATGGCCGGGAAGGCTAGTGTAAACTTTATTTGTAGCTTGAAGAGCTCCGAGCATATTGGTTGAAAAGCCTTTCTTTTCTTTGACACCTCGGCCGAGTAATCAGCAAATACTAGGACTTTTGTGCCGTCGATTTGGAGCTGGCGAGCCTGTCGGAATGTATGTAGTATGAGGGACTTGTCCGCATAGTTTAGGTATTTGGCTATGATCGGGCGTGGGGATTTGCGGTCTGAATTGAAGGCCCCCATGCGGTGCGCGCGTTCCACCATGCATGGGCCTGGGAGGCCCAGTGCTTCAGGGATGCGGTGAGAGCAAAAGTCAGCTAATGCAGAGGACTGGAGCGATTCGGGGACCCCCACAAACCTAAGGTTGCTCCTCCTGGACCTATTCTCCAAATCATCCAGTTTCTGGAGAATATACTGGTTGGTTCTATCTTGGGCATGTTCCAGGGATTGGGTTTGATAGAGGTCTTCCTCAGCGTGAGATAGGCGGTGCTCTATGTCATTGAGCCTAGCGCCGTGTTCCCCTAGTTGGGCCTTGAACTGCGCCATCCCGGCGTTCACGGCCTTCTCCACTGAGGCTGTGATCATGGGGGTCAATAGGGCGGCTACTGCTAGAGCGATCCGCTCCGTGGTGTCATCCCCATTGCTCTGTGTCAAGGATGCATGTGGAGAAGGAGGGGGGGACGTGTTGCCGCTTACCTCCATTTCGGCCGGCTGTTGTTCTGTCCGCGGAGCGGTGTAGGCCGAGACCGGGGCCTCGATTTGCGGCTGGGCCGGCGCCGGCTGCGCCGTCTGGGCCGAGGAGGAGCGGGCGACCGTCTTCTCCAGGAATCGGTCCATGATGGTGTGGGGACGTGCCCAGAGGTGGATGGGTGGTCGTGGGGCTTCTCGGGCCGATTTGAAAGCAGATTTGGGGTCGTGGTGCGGGAGCTGCAGTGAAGGGCAGCTACTCCATGCGGCGCCGGAACCGGAAGTGGGATGCCATGTTAAGTATGGCGTCGGGTCAGCGTCGGCTTTTTCCATCGGTTACGTTGTTTTACTAAGTCGTTCGCGAATAGGGCATTGCGTAAGTGGCGATCACGTCGTTTTGACGTCGGTTTCAACGACGCTTTCCGACGTGAGCTGGAGCATGCGCACTGGCCTTTTTCCCCGGCCGGCGCATGCGCAGTTCGATCGACGTGGGGGCGTGCTTAATTTAAATACAAGCCACCCCCTTTGAATTACGCGGCCTTACGCTGGGCCATTTACATTACGCCTCCGCAAACTACGGAGCAAGTGCTTGGAGAATACGGCGGTGTAGTGTAAATGGCTTACGCTACGTCAGGGAAAATCTATGAGAATCTGGCCCTCAGTGTAGATCCGCCATCTGTTGTGGGGAAGGCTGTTCAGCAACTCGCACCATCCAGATGTATCTGTAGTAGATAAAGCTCACCAGGAGCCAGATGAATTGTAGTATATATTGAATTGTATGTTAAAAGTCAAAATTAAATGAATCATAAAAACATATGACAATGGGTACCACATATAGGACAGTGGCCTGACGTCAGCACTAGTGTCTGCCCCTTTTTGGACAGGGAGTCTTAGGATTCCTGGCCAATCTTGTCTCAGGGCCCAGTTCCTGTTCTAATCTCCTTGTGGAGGCTTCCATTTGTTACACATTGCTATAATCTTTTTATATGGACTATAAACTGAAGGGCCTATGAATAAATGGTTGTGGAACGAATCATCTGAGTTTCCATTATTTCTTATGGGGAAATTTGCTTTGATATACAAGTGCTTTGGATTACAAGCATATTTCTGGAATTAATTATACTTGCAATCCAAGGTTTTACTGTACTATTGTCAGTTTAGAAGATCAAGAAAAGACACAGGGGCACTTTAGAATGAACTTACACAATAAACACATCAGATTATTTATTTTTTTATTTCAACAAGGCTTTTTTTTATGCAGTTTGCAATATTACTTTGCTTTACTATTCACTGTGAAATAAAGCAAGTCATTACAAAGCATAGAACAATAAAACATGTAATTACTCTTTCAATATTCCATTAGTTTTCTGATACATAATATAAAACAACACTATCAATATTGGCAGGTCAGGCTCAAAGATTTCATTTCTATATCTTCCATTCTACCTTGTCAGTGCAATTTGTCACAATTTTTATATATCCTATATCTCAGTAAAGTCTCATTTCCTCGGCATACTGTCATGGACTATTAGTCTGAAACAAAGTTCAGTCTTAAACATAATGAAAAAGAGGAAGCAGAACGGAGAGAGCTAGCCACCACTGCAGTAATGTCTACTACTCCCAACAGGTCTTCAGGTTATGGAACATTAACCATTAAAGTCAGTCAGCGAGAATGGTGCAGTTTATGCTGATACAGTGTTACCTCTGCTATTCAAAGAATGGATACAGTGAAGCAGCATGGAATCCAATAAAATAGTACAAAACCAACCACTGTAAAATGTTTAAAATTCTAAAAAATAGTATAATCTATGGTCAACTTTCTAGGATATTACACAACTTGTATGCAGGGTCAGTAATGGTATAGCTTACATTGTTCAACATTGCAAGGTCAGAACCTCTTAAGCTTTAAATGGTCTCAGAGGGCTTGTTCATAGCAGCAGTTTGCACCCCATGACCTCAATTCTACTGAGCTCTATCGAGATTAGGAATATGGGCCCCAGTTCATGCCGAGTCAGCCCACACAAGGATGGGTTATGGCACAGCAATGCTAAATGATCCTTATCTTCCTAGTTGGTGCTAGAACCTGCCGTTTACACAACTGACTATGGATACAGGATTAATATAGAGAAATGAGAATTCTTTATAGGGCTTTTCCTAAAGCTGTACTTAAGCCAAACACATACATTTAAAATTTGAATAGACACAAGGAACACATCGTGCCTGATATTGACTTTAATTGTAAGCCCAGAATTGATTCTCTACACCACTGTGAATTAGTCTGCAAATCCTGGTCTCCAAAATCTACCAATGGAGATATTGAGGCCAGGAAATTATTGGTTTCCAACTCAACGTATCTAAAAAGTTTAAATGTATGAAAATCCTACCAGTGAACTTCTCTTTGTTGCTCTCTTTGGGTCTCTTAAATATCCAATTATTTATTTATTACAGATACTTATATAGCATTGTGAATCTAAGCAACAATTGCACACATAGGGCCAGATTCAGGTAGGAGAGCGAATCTTTATTTTGGAGTAACGTTTCTCATTTACTTTACTCCGCCAAAACTTTAGGAGCAAGTACTGTTATTCACAAAGCACTTGCTCCTAAAGTTGTGGCGGCGTAGCGAAAATGAGCTGGCGGAATTCAAATTGGGCGGGTAGGGGGCGTGTATTATTTAAACTAGGCACGATCCCGCGGGGAACGTACTGCGCATGCGTCGACTGTCAGTGCGCATGCTCCAAATTCTGTCAGTGAACGTCAATGACGTCAATCCCCATTCACGGACGTTTTACGCAAACGACGCGAAAATTTTTAAATTCGACGCGATGACGACGGCCATACTTAACATAGGATACTCCACCTAGGGGGCATGTTTTTCTTTATGCCGCATATCTCTTACGGAAACGTCGGAAAGTCACTGCGTCGGGCCCCGAGTACGATCGTGAATTGCCGATTCTCACTGATTAACATATTCTCGGCGTTAATCAGCGGGAACGCCCCGAGCGCCATTTTTAAAATTGCAGTTCCGATACGACAGCGAAATACAATTACGCCACTCGTATAGGAACTCCAACCCGGCGTTTCTTGTTTTCTGCTTACAGAAAACAGAAACGCCAGCTCAAAGTGAGAGTTAGGCTGGCGTATCACTGATACTCCAGCCTAACTCTACCTGAATACTGTATATTTAGGGGTGCAACGGATCAAAAAACCCACGGTTCGGATCGTTCCTCGGATCAGAATCACGGATCAGATAATTTTCGTATCACCACCATATATAGTCCCCACTGTAATATCCACATCTCCCCCATTGTAATATCCACATCTCCCCCACTGTAATACCCACATCTTCCCCATTGTAATATCCACATCTGCCCCATTGTAATATCCACATCTCCCCCACTGTAATGTCCACATCTCCCCCATTGTAATGTCCACATCTACCCCATTGTAATATCCACATCTCCCCCACTGTAATATCCACATACTCCCCACATCTCCCCCAATGTAATATACACACACTCCCACTGTAATATCCACATCTCCCCCACTGTAATATCTACATCTCCCCCACTGTAATACCTACATCTTCCCCACTATAATATCCACATCTCCCCACTGTAATATGATATTACAGTGGGGGAGATGTGGATATTACAGTGGGGAAGTTCTGAACATTAAGGTTGGGAGATGTGGATATTACAGTGGGGGGATGTGTATATTACAGTGGGGGGGGGAGATGTGGATATTACAGTGGGTGGGGGAAGATACATAGATATTACAGTGGGGGGAATGTGGATATTACAGTGGGGGAGATGTGGATATTACTAATCCACATCTCTCCTCACTGTAATATCCACATCTCCCCCACTGTAATATTCACATCTCCCCCACTGTAATATCCACATGCCCCCCCCCCACTGTAATATCCACATCTCCCCCACTGTATATACGATTGTCTGCTTGCTTAGTCTTACCACTACAGAATACAACGGCACAAGCAGGCAGATCCACGAGCAGTTGAGGTGGGTGATGATGACGTCAGCGCGCCGCTCTAGGGGCGCCTAGGCCGCCGCCGGGTGTACCAAGATGGCCACCACCCTGGAGCCAGGCTGAAGCCACAGCCTTTCCTATGGCCGATGCAGCTGAGCTCAATCTGCAGATCGAATGGTGTGCCGATCCAAACATGGTGACCCCGTTCGGATCATGGATCAATGACGATCAGTTGCACCACTACATATATTGTACATTTATATCAGTGCCTGCCCTCAGCTTACAATCTAAGGTCCCTAACTCACATGAATCCACATACAAGGGCCAATTTAGACAGGAGCCAATTAACCTACCAGCATGTCTTTGGAGTGTGGGAAGAAACTGAGGAAATCCACACAGGCACAGGGAGAACACTCAAACTCTGCGCAGTTAGTGCCATGGTTGGGATTAAAGCCAACGACCCTAGTGCTGCTAGGCGGAAGTGTTAATCACGTAACCACTGTCCTACCCAATCGAAAACATTTTGTTATATTTGTTCAATGAGTGCAACAAATACCTATTAAACTTGCCAGAAATCCAGTGCTGTCCTGTGTCATGTGCACTCTGTGGTGTTTTCCCAAACAATCTTTATTTTGGAGGTTTCAGGCGGTGTGGTAGGAGTACAAGACACCTTCACTAATTTTTTGAAGACTGAGAGGGACGCGTTCTGTTGTCCTATTCTAGGGTGACAACTCCATAGATAAAGTACAAAGCATTGTTACCCTATGTCATGAACTGTGTTGTTGGCAGGATCATCAAGGGCAATAAAAGGAAGAAAGAAAAGTTAACTCAACCACCATATATAATGTAAATCAGCCCATTTATGATTCAGTTTGAAAAAAAGCAGACCTGATCCCTTGGTTCTCACATTCAAGTTGGAGGGGGGAATCCTTGCATTGAGCGATTGTGTTCTGATACACCGATCAGCTCTGCCAGCTATAGCTGGCTGCACTGATCAAACTGCATTTTTTTATAGGGTGGTTGTATTAAAGTTGATCGTAGGCACCGATGGTGTGTAGGCACATCAGACCATCAGTCAGCTTCATCGGTTAATCGATGACAATGGTCCTTCAGACCGTTCTCATCGGATGTACTGATCGTGTGTACGAGGCTTTAGGCCGTGTACACACGATAGGTTAACCAGAGGACAACGGTCTGATGGACCGTTTAAATCGGTCAAAACCGATCGTGTGTAGGCCCCATAGGTTATTTAAAATTTGGTTTAAAAAAAGCCAACTTGCTTTAAAATTTAAAAAATCCACGCATGCTCAGAATCAAGTCGACGCATGCTTGGAAGCATTGAACTTCATTTTTTTCAGTACGTCGTTGTGTTTTACATCACCGCATTCTGATACGATCGTTTTTTTAACTGATGGTGTGTAGGCATCGGATGGCCTGATCGTGTGTACGAGGCCTTAAAGGATGATAAGATCCAAAATATATTACATTCTTTTTTTGGTTTAGATACATTTTGAGTGGTGCATATGTTATATTTCATATTCAGTCTAAGGATACACACGCTGAAAACCCCTCACCCTTTGTCCCAGATATAAGCACCCCTGATTAACTAAAATCATCCACAGCCATTACCTACCCCTACCGCAGACTCCTGGAAGCAAGAAAAACGCACCACATATGGAGATGGAGGCACAAGGCCACAATACTGCTCGAGTGCCAAAAACTTTAATCTGAACTTCATAGATGCCTACACAGTTTGTATATATGTACATAAACTGCTTTACCTGTCATGACCCCATACACCCAAACACAGGGTGCCAGACACTAAACATGGCGGCCGGAGATCGGGGGACACAGAAACAAAAATTAGGATATGGCAGGCAGTAGTGACACTACTGGCACGAAATTTTGCGCCCCCCTAAATGTCGCACCTGTGGCCATGGCACCCCCTGCACCCCCATGCTATGCCACTGACTGGCAGCACTATGCAAAGCCAAAAAGCTGTGCTGTGCAGAGGAATACAGGAGGCTAATACCAGGAGAGATGTAAGTACTTATGCTGGCTTAGGAAAAAAAAATATAAAATGGTTTTATACTTTATTTAGAGTTTAGCTTTATTTCCCAACCCAAGAAAAACATTTTTTTGGATAGAGCAGAAAAAGGTTAGAGCCTCAGTTTTTTATTGCATTAATGGGACCCTATTGGGGAAATTTCCTCTCACTTGCAGTCAAGATAGAAGATGGAAAATCCCTCCAATAGGGATATAGACAAAAATAAAACATACTTTTTTTAAATATACACATAGTAAAGTTTTAAAGTAGGACTCCCTCCATGTAATAAAGAATAATGTTCCTTGACTATCCTCGACTTTTTCCATGGTCAACATCGGTCGCTAGCACTAGTAGTCCCTTTCAGGACAGAATTACACTCCAGGACTGAGTGGCACTCACAAATCATTGGTGAATGAATGAATGAATGAAAAACTTATATAGCGCAGCACATGCAAAGTAAATCGCCTCTGGGCGCTTGTTGTTCCTGTCTCCTTTGAGATCAAAAGAGATGAGTCTTAATCTTTCTCCTGAAGACCAAGTAGTTCTCCTCCAGCCGAATGCTGGCTGGTAAGGCGTTCCATAGTCTGGGACCTTGGACAGCAGATCTCCTGTCTCCTTTGGACTTGTATCTGGCTTTCGGTATCTGAAGCCGATTTTGATTGGTGGATCGTAGAATACGATTGGGATTGTGAACTTTTAATTTTTCGCATAGATAATGGGGAGCATTCCCATGGATACATCTATGCGTTAGACAGAGAGCTTTAAAGGTGATTCTGTCTTTAACTGGTAGCCAGTGAAGGGATCTCAGTGAAGGTGAGATTGATTCCCAGGGTTTTTTCCCAGTCACAAGTCTGGCGGCCGTATTTTGAACGACTTGAAGACGAGCGATTTGGTACTTGGGGAGTCCGAGGTAAAGTGCATTTGCATAGTCCAGTCTGGAGTTTACAATCGCTCCCACCACGACCGCTATGTCTTTCTTGGGAATGAAAGGCGTGAGTCTGCGTAGTAGGCGCAGCAGATGGTGAGATCCGCTGACTACTGACCCTATTTGTGCGTTCATTGTCATGTCGGAGTCAAAGATGACCCCAAGACTTTTGACTTTGGTGCTAGGGGTGATGATTTTGCCCAGAATGGGCGGGGGGATCCAGGTTGTTGCCGATTGATTCCTGCGCTTGGCGTGAAACAGAAGAAGTTCTGTTTTCGCTCCGTTGAGTTTGAGATAACTCTTTGTCATCCAGTCCTCTATCAAAGAGAGACAAGTCTCTAGATTGAGGTGGTGATCCTTTTTATTGCAAATGCGGAAGTACAGTTGCGTGTCGTCTGCATATGAATGATAAAGCAGTTTTTGGCTGCTGATGATTTCGAAAAGAGGATGCACATAGATGTTGAATAACATTGGCGATAGGGGAGATCCTTGAGGGACCCCGCACGATAATGTGCGTTGTTCAGAAGTGAAGGGTCCTAGCTTTACTATTTGCGATCGGTTTTCCAAAAAAGAGGAGAACCAAGATACATCGCTTTCTGCGACTTTGGCTATTTTGGCCAGTCGAGTCAATAACAGCTTGTGATCTACTGTATCAAAGGCTGCGCTTAGGTCCAGCAGAACCAGAAGAGAAGATTCTCCTTCGTCTGCGGCCTCGAGAACGTCGTCCCATATCTTAAGCAATGCTGTTTCCGTCCCGTGTCCGGGACGGAATCCTGATTGAAATGGGTCGAGTAAGTTGTGGGTATCTAGATGCTGTTGCAGCTGCTGTACCACTGCTTTCTCCATTACCTTGGAGAGAACATTTAGGCCTGTTATGGGGCGCCAGTTGAGTGGATCCTTAGGATCCAGGGTGGCTTTCTTCAAGATGGGTTGAATGAAACACTCCTTCAGCTGGGAGGGCATTATGCCCTCCCTGAAGGATTGGTTGATAAGCTGCGTGACAGGAGGTGCCAAGATGTCGGCGCATTCCTTCAGCAGTTTGGTGGGGATAATATCATTTGGCGCAGTGCTGTTGCGCAGAGTGCCGATGATATTTTTAGTGGTCTGAATGGAGATGGGTTCCAGCGTGAACTCACCTAACTGTGATGCTCAGATCCTTAAAAATGTGCACCCTTCACTGCCACTGGAAAAAAGGGAACCTCTAGTTACTTCACAAAGGTATACAAATTATAGAAAATTAGAAAGGGGGCCTATGATGAAGGGTGGAGGCAGATAGTGGGTGAGGGTTACATGCCTGGAGTCTTGCTTTAAAGCGGAGGTTCACCCAAATAACATGTATATGAGATCATATTCTTTATACTTCCAACATGTACAGTATGCCCTTTTTTTTGGGCTGTACATGCCTTATTATGGCTATTTTCCACCCGGCTTCCGGTATACTCACTCCCGCGGGAGTAGGCGTTTCTTTGCTGTGCCGCAATGTCATCTGGGACTTCACCCAGGTGATTGACGTCCTTGAGAAAAAGTTGCCCCCCCCTACTGCGTAGGCGTGTCACGAGTCACGGAGTTTCGAAAGTAGCCGAACTGCGAGTCAGCTCTATACGGCGCCTGCGCAGTCAGTTCTACCCGGCTCCTATTCGGTGCGCAGGTGCCGTGTAGAGCTGACTTGCAGTTCGGCTACTTTCGGAAACTCTGTGACTCATGACGCGCCTACGCAATAAGAGGGGGGGCTTATCCCCCGGGAGGAACTTTTTTTAAGGACGTCAATCATCTGGGAGAAGTCACAGAATAGAAATGTCTACTCCCTGGGGAGTGAGTACCCAGAAGCCGGGTGGGAAATAGACATAATAAGGTACGTACAGCCAAAAAAAAAGGGCATAATGTACATGTTGGAAGTCTAAAGAATATGATCTTATATACATGTTATTTGGGTGAACCTCCGCTTTAAAGGGGTGTTCCAGCCAATATTTTTGTTTATTAAAAGTCAGCATCTACAAAAAGTGTAGATGCTGGCTTTTAATAAACAATCACTCACCTGCTCCAGCGTTCCAGCGATGCGCCGACCGGGGCTCCGCTCCTCTCCCCCCCTTCCCGGCCGGCGTCCTCATTGCAACTGTGGGCACTCGGCCGTGACAGACTTCAGCTTCACGGCCGGGCACCCACTGTGCATGCGCGAGCGGAACCGCCACTGATTGGACAGTCGATCGATTGGGACCTGTCATGTATCCCATGCGATTGCCTACAGGGAGGGGCTGCTGTAGGCGATTAAGCTTAATCGCCTAACCAGCCCCTCGGCGGAAGCAGGAAGTGGGACAGGAAGTCCCACTCCTCCTGAAGCCCCCACTCCCCCCACAAAAAAATTACATGCCAAATGTGGCATGTAAGGGGGAGGGGAGTGGGTTGAGCGGAAGTTCCAATTTTGGGTGGAACTCCACTTTAAGCTAAGCAGCCCTGCAAAGGAATCCTATTTCTACAACCTCTGCCAACAGTCTTATTCTTTCTGCTATTATTAATAGATACTGACCATTAGTAAGGTCTGAAAAAACTGCAAGTCTTTCTCAAAACTCAAACAATTCTAGACAGGTTTAAACTTTGGGGGATGACTTTTCCTATGTTAGGTCTACGGATTTTCCACTTTGTATACAAAGTCCTAACAATGTTCAGAAACATGTTCAACCAGTAATTTTTTTTCATGGCTTTATCAAAAACTATTTATCAGAAATGTTCCCGCTTTCAGGTTTGTGAGCAAAACACAATAAAAAAGTAAATTCAGTCTATTAAATTCAAGAGGACAAGAAAATATCTGCAAGGTCCTCACAATGCGATCAAAATACTGATGAGTTGCAATATATATTGAATGTGACTGGTCGGTGAATTATTTATTGCTACATAAACTTTCTAAAGAAAAACTTAGGGTATCTCTATACAGCTTTATAGAGTGATCAGGGTTGGTTCTCACACACCAGCAATCAAGACACCATTTAGGTGCACAGGAGAATTATTAAACATCAGGAAAAAAGAAGGAAAAGTCTGTGGAGCCACTTCAAGGCTCTTTGTGCTCCTCTACTTGCTCTACAGTGACACGTGATTCATCTTGCCATTATTTTTCAAGGTACTGTGCTAAATGAGCAACAACGTAGCAGTGATGGAAGTGTTCTTTACAGAAATGCTGTCTGTGGAAGCTGAGCTATTCAGTAAGGACAAAAAGAACTGAATTTTTCTAAAGAATCAATCGAATTACAAGTCAAGTACTGCAATGTAACACACACATCTGTACCTTGCTGTAGCACAGCTCTTGGTCCCCAACAAATACCTCTGTCCTTTTTCCTGCTATGAATTTAATATCTAAATTAATCCAGGATTCTCCAATATAATCTAAATACAAGAAGAATGTGCATTCTTACTAGGGTTGTCCCGATACCACTTTTTTAAGACCGAGTACAAGTACCGATACTTTTTTTTAAGTATTCGCCGATACCGAATACCGATACTTTTTTTTAATCTCATGTGACAGCGGCACATGTGTCAGTAGTTTTTTTTTATCTTTAACAATTTGTTTTTAATTTTTTTATTTATTTATTTATAATGCTTTCTTTTTTTTAAGGGGGGGGGGTGGTGTCAGTGTGTTTTTTATTTTATTTTTTTATTATTTTCTACAATAATTTTTTTATTCTTTTTTTTATTCTTTTTTTTATTGTTTATTTATTTTATTTATTTTTTCATGGGGGCTTTGGTGAGATATCAGGGGTCTTAACGGACCTCTGACATCTCCCCTTTGAGACAGAGAAAAGGACTAGGGACACAGATTCCCCAGTCCCTTTCTCAGCAGCATCAGCTGCGCTGAAAATGAATGGAGAGAAGACAGCGTCTTCTCTTCATTCATAAACTGAAACATTTGTAATCACAGTTTACGATGTTTCATTTATGTGAATGTCTATTCGGAGCAGTAAGGTGGATTCACCGGCTCCTACTCCGCTCTCCATTCCAGGGGGTGGAGGAGGAGCACAGAAGGGGATAGAAACACGGAGGGATACACGGAGGGATACACAGCGGGATACACGGAGGGATACACAGAGGAATACAGGGAGGGATACACGGCGGGATACATGGCAGGATACAGAAACACAGGGGACACACGGAGGGAGAGAGAAACACGGTGGGGGAAACGGAGGGAGGGAGACTGCAGAAAAACGGAGGGGGCTGGAGAAGGACACTAGTCAGTCATTTTAAAGCAGCTGAAAGCCGCGCAGGGGGGGGGAGAGAAGAGGAGAAATTACTTTTAAATCTATATAGGTGCTTGTAACTTCCCCATGCACTGATCACCACTGACAGTACAAGTATCGGGTGAAGCATCGGGAGCATTTGCCCGAGTACAAGTACTCGGGCAAATGCTTGGTATCGGTCCCGATACCGATACTAGTATCAGTATCGGTCCCGATACCGATACTAGTATCGGTATCGGACAACCCTAATTCTTACTGCAATATTTGTACAGAGGAACCTCGGATTACAAGCATAATTCGTTCAAGGAAAATGCTCGTAATCCAATATACTCACATATCAAAACGAGTTTCCCCGTTGAAGTCAATGGAAAACGAAAATAATTTGTTTTGCATTGACTTCAATGGGTTGCAATACTGCATGCGGCCAGAGGTGGGGGCGGCGCCAGAGAGCCTCGGAAACGGCCAAAAAGACCAGAGGACAGTTCGGCTGACCTCTGCAAACCTCGGAAAGACGTCCTACCCGAGATTTGCCAAGGTCAGCCTTGCTGTCCTCGGGTCTTTCCGATTGACTGCGATTGGTGACGTTCGGCTCTGCTCTGCTCGGCTCCGGCACCCCCCACCTCAGGCCAAAAGCGGTACTGCACGGCACTTTGGCCTGATGTTGAGAGACAACATTCACAAACCGAGTCACAATTTTTTAAAATACAGTGCTCGTATTAAGAAAACGCTCATTAACCACGTTACTCGCAATACAATGTTCCACTGTATGTTGTCTACTTCTTCCAAATCTGTGCAGTATTCCAGTGTGAAAAACGTCCTTCCTGTACTATAGATTAGTCACTGCTGTTCTATTTCTCTGTGCAGTTAACAGGTGTGGTATCCACCCCTCTTGTAGTTTTCAGGTAGCCTGTAGTTAGTGAACCTGCTTGGGCCTCTCCCACAGCTCTGCTTTCTGCTTTGTAGAGTCCAGTGATGATCTCACTGTTACTTTAAAGTGTCAGTATCTAATGCCGCGTACACACGATCATTTTTCAGGATGAAAAAAACAAAGTTTTTAAAAAATTTAATTTAAAATGATCGTGTGTGGGCTTTACATCATTTTTCGGGTTCTGAAAAACGACAATTTATTTTTTCGAACATTTTGTTTTTTTAACTACGTTTTAAACAATATAGTTTTTCTGGTTGTAAAAAATGATTGTGTGTGGGCTAAAACGAGGTTAAAAACCCGCTCATGCTCAGAAGTAAGTTATGAGATGGGAGCGCTCATAATGGAGTAAGCACATTCATCACGCTGTAACAGACAGAAAAGCACGAATCGTCTTTTATAACAGGAAATCTGCTAAAGCAGCCCAAAGGGTGGCGTCATCCGCATGGAACTTCCCCTTTATAGTGCCGTCGTACGTGTTGTACGTCACCACGCTTTGCTAGAGCATTTTTTTAAAACGATCATGTGTGGGCAACGTCATTTTATTGATAAAGTTGGGAAAACTTCGTTTTTTTCTAAATGCCGAAAAACATATTTTTTTTCATGCCGAAAAATGATCGTGTGTACGCAGCATAAGACTGCTTTAATTAAGCCAGCATGCCATACAAAGCTCACATGTAGCCACAACAGGTAAAGTAGAACTGTAGGCAAAACCTTTTTTCATTTTGGAAAGAGCAAGGGAGGGTTATAACCCCTGTCATGTTTTTTTGTCCACCATTTGTGTTTCATTGAGGAGATTTCCTTTCACTTCTTGTCCCAAAACCAAACAGGAAGTTAGAAAAAATTCCTGCAAATTAAGGGAATTCCTTGAGGACACCATCCCGGGTCACAAGGCTTTGTATTTAAAGTCCCTTACAGTTTGGAATATTAATAAATCAAGCAAGATTAGAGGAGAACATCTAGGGCCACTATGAGATGAAGAGCCATCAACACGCTGTCACCTCTCATTCACAGACATTTTACATTTACAGACCATGTAGGGGGAGCATGTTTTCCCAGTGCAAATATACCATTCTAAACAGCCATCACATAGACCAGTGCCAGTGTGACCATTCTAGACAGCCATCCTATAGACCAGTGTCAGTGTGACCATTCTATACAGCCATCCCATAGACAAGTGCCAGTGTGACCATTCTACACAGCCATCCTATAGACAGCGTGACCATTCCTATAGACTGGTGCCAGTGTGACTATTCTAGACAGCCATCCTATAGACCAGTGCAAATATACCATTCTAGACAGACATTACACAGACCAGCGCAAGTGTGACCATTCTAGACAGCCATCCTATGGACCATTGTCAGTGTGACCATTCTAGACAGTCATCCCATAGACAGCTTGACCATTCTACACAGCCATCCTATAGACCAGTGCCAGTATGACCATTATAGAAATCCATCCTATAGACCAGTGCCAGTGTGACCAATATAGACAACCATCCTATAGACCAGTGCCAGTGTGAACATTATAGACAGCCATCCTATAGAACAGTGCCAGTTTGACCATTCCAGACAGCCATCCTATAGACCAGTGCAAATATACCATTCTAAACAGATATTGCACAGACCAGCGCAAGTGTGACCATTCTAGACAGCCATCCTATGGACCATTGTCAGTGTGACCATTCTAGACAGCCATCCCATAGACAGCGTGACCATTCTAGACAACCATCCTATAGACCAGTATCAGTTTGACCATTCTAGACATCCATCCCATAGACCAGTGCCAGTGTGACCATTCTAGACAGCCATCCCATAGACCAGTGTCAATGTGATCATTCTAGACAGCCATCCCATAGACCAGTGTCAATGTGATCATTCTAGACAGCCATCCCATAGACCAGTGCCAGTGTGACCATTCTAGACAGCCACACCATACACCAACGACAGTGTGACCATTCTGAAGTTACACAGCTTGGAAGGTGTTTCTTAAGTAAAGAATTAAGCTGGTAAGGGAAAATAATTAATATGGGAATTTCATTTATATCTCTATTGCTATTTACTGTAAATGTCTACATTTGTGAAGAAAATTACTAATTGTCATAAGACGTCAAAAGTTGCATTCTGCTAGCTCTTGGGGTCAGTGAGGAAGCCTTCTCCTTTATTTTCAAAGATTATCACAATGGATTTTGAGTGGGTATTGATATTCTGTTTGTTCCCGTTTTTACTAGTTCACTTATCTGTAAAGCTACAAAATGAAATGTCATGTTCCCCTTGACCGTACAGCGCGGGGGGGGGGGGGGGGTGTCTGGTGCCCATAGAAATGCTAATACAGTTATGCAAAGGTTTTTACTCGTCAAAGAGACGTATGTAACTGATAAGGAAAAAAAAGAAAGAATTTGAATTTATGGTGACATTTTATTGTTTGCTATCAGGTGATTGTGTAAACAGCTTTTGGTTTTGAAAAAATCATATTGTCTAGAATCCTTGACTCTAGAAACTATTTAGGAACCCCTTCTGTTTTACTTTGTATCTTTTTGGTTACTTTGTGGTAAAGCAAGGAAACGGAAATCTTGTTGTACAGTATATTATTGTGCTTTTACTGAACAAGAATACTACACACACAAACTACTTACAATGCTAGATAGAAAATAAAAACTTGCCACAAATTTGTGGCAGTGTTGAATTATAAGTCATGTTACCTTCGTGCACATTTTCACTGGCAAGTTGTACACTTGCAGAGCATATGAATCAAAAGTTCTAGGTGACACTTTTCCAATTTGTAGCAAATTTGGGTGGCAAGTCTCTAACAAGAGCAAAGTTTTAGTGGTGAGTCTACAGCAAGAGCTCTGTAAATCTTTAGCATTAAAAATCAGCCACAGTGACCCCTGTGGTGGGATGACTATTATACAACATAAATGGACTAGAACTTGCAGCAGACTTGCAGAATGTTTGCAAAGAAAGTTGATCTGGAGTCATGCAATGTAGACTTGCTGCACATGACTTGCTGGGGTCACGTGACGGGTGGCCCCGCCTCACCTATATAAGAGCTGTTACTGGCTCAAGCTGCGTCTTTCGTCGGGTGGTCTCCGGTGGAGACAGGCGGCCGGCGATGCGTGCACTCTGGATCCCGGACCTGGATGAAGAGATCTTCTCATCGCTGGACCCCGGCGGAGAGGAGATCACCCGTCGCAGGATACCGACAATGTTGGAGCGAGGACCGAGAGTGGATTACCACCGCTGGATTTTTTTTTTCAATAAAGGACTTTTTCCACGGTGTGTGTGTGTTTTATTTTTACAATTCTTTTCACGTTTTAGTAAAATGGTAGAGGTACAATGTACCCCATTACCAATTCACCTCAAATTGTTTGCTGCTCGGTGAACAGGCAACTCGAACTCGAAGCTCATCCCTAGTACTGGTCACTATTTTAAGTGGTGTTCCTATTTGTTTGGTTCCCCTTTCAGCCTGTCTAATTTATTACTATAGGTCATATGGGTGCTTGAATTAACACAGAGGAACAAGAAGACTTGTGGCTCGCTTAATGTGGGCACACCAGCCCCAATCATTTAGAAAAGAACAAGGAGAAGCACATCGCTCCTGGCAGAATCAGGTGCAACTGTAAGGTGGTTGTGAACAAGCAAGCTATCGCTTGTGAAACGCGTCTACCATTGCCTACATTTGTCTGACCCTTTTGACAATAAAGATAACATCAAGATAAGTTGGAGTTCCAGTGTGCAACCAATTTCTTGTTTTATTCCAAATCACTTAGGAGCCTGACTAGTACCCAAGGAAGGAGGAAACACATTTTATTTTAGGTCTTTAAAGAACTAATCCTCTAAATACAGTACAAATCATGTTGAACAGTTGGTGAGTCTGAAATAATGTACAGATACAGTATAAAATTAGCACTGCAGATCTTGAGCTTGGTGTACCATTTAGATCATCTCTATTTCAAAATAATGAAAACATATTAAATATATATTGACAAAAGAGATAAATGTATTTATATTGCAGCTGTGCCTATGGTTAATTGTACATTTTGTTATTTTTAGAGTGCCGCATTCAATCTATCCTCTAGGAGGTCATGCCAAGTGCCAGAAGGATTGATTATGCCAGTTATGTAACTACGATTTGCCAGGGTTTGTCCTCTGTCATTGTCACTTGCTGCCACATTCACAGACTTGATACGTTAATTTGTGGCTTGGCTATGCTCTTTTCTTTTTACACAAAGTTCTAACAGAGAAAATGTCTGACCTTGATTTTTTGTTTGTTCTACCGCAATTCATGTTCAAGTGAGATTCATCACAAAGACACAAATTGAGAGGAAATCTCCCTATTAGATAAATAACTAGCAATAAAAAAACTAGCAAAGTTTCTGACATTCCCTAATCTTCAACGAAATGTATTATTATTATTTAAGACTTAAGCCTCGTACACACGATCAGTCCATCCGATGAGAGCGGTCTGAAGGACAGTTGTTTTAGGTTAACCGATGAAGCTGACTAATGGTCTGATGTGCCTACACAAACCAATCATATCAGAACACGGTGACGTAAAATACAACGACATGCTGAAAAAAATGAAGTTCAATGCTTCCAAGCATGCGTCGACTTGATTCTGAGCGTGCATGTGCCTACTAACGATCGGTTTTGACCTATCGGTTAGGAATCCATCGGTTAAAATTTAAAGCAAGTTGGCTTTTTTTTAACCGAAGGTTAACCACTTTAGCCCCGGACCATATTGCTGTCCAAAGACCAGAGCACTTTTTGTGATTCGGCACTGCGTCGCTTTAACTGACAATTGTGCGATCGTGCGACGTGGCTCCCAAACAAAATTGGCGTCCTTTTTTTCCCACAAATAGAGCTTTCTTTTGGTGGTATTTGATCATCTCTGCGGTTTTTATTTTTTGCGCTATAAACAAAAATAGAGCGACTATTTTGAAAAAAATGCAATATTTTTTACATTTTGCTATAATAAATATCCCCAAAAAAGAAATAAAAAAACATTTTTTTTCCTCAGTTTAGGCCGATACGTATTCTTCTACATATTTTTCGTAAAAAAAATCACAATTAGCGCTTATTGATTGGTTAGCGCAAAATTTATAGCGTTTACAAAAAAAGGGGTAGTTTTATGGCATTTTTATTAATATTTTTTTTTTACTAGTAATGGCGGCGATCAGCGTTTTTTTTCGGTACTGCGATATTATGGCGGGCACATCGGACACTTTTGACACATTTTTGGGACCATTGGCATTTTTATAGCGATCAATGCTATAAAAATGCATTGGATTACTATAAAAATGTCACTGGCAGTGAAGGGGTTAACACTAGGGGGCGGGGAAGGGGTTAAGTATGTTCCTGGTGTGTTCTAACTGTATGGGGGGGGTTGACTCACTAGGGGGAATCACTGATCTTCCGTTCATACATTGTATGAACGGGAGATCAGCGTTTCCCCCGCTGACAGGAACGAGAGGAATGTGTTTACACACATACCTCCCGTTCCCTGCTCTGTAACGAACGAGCGCGCGTGCCCGGCGGCGATCGCGCCCGCCAGGCATGCGCGCGGGACTCGGGGGCGTGCGGGGGGCGCTCGCGCGGGCCGCCGGCGGCGCGCGCGTGCCCCCTAGTGGCCGAAAAAGATAGGACGTAGAGCTACGTGCTCTCGTCCAGCAGTGCCACCGTCCCGCAGTAATATGACGGCGGGCGGTCGGCAATCAGTTAAATAACCTATGGGGCCCACACGCGATCGGTTTTGACCGATGATAACGGTCCATCAGACCATTGTCCCCTGGCTATCCTATCGTCTGTACGAGGCCTAATATGGAGATAAAAAAATGTGTGCAGCGTTTTCCCTACATTTCTGTCTCAGAAGGACACATTTTATCTTATTACCTGTCCTGTTCATTTGAACATACTGAAGGATAGGGATGAGCCGAACATACCCGCATTCGGTTCGCACCAGAACCGTCGAACAGACCGACCCTTCGCGTGAACATTTAGAACCCCATTGAAGTCTATGGGACTCGAACGTATTAGGCCTCGTACACACGATCAAATCTGTCCGCTGGAAACGGTCCGCTGGACCGTTTCAGCAGACAGATTCGATCGTGTGTACGGCCGAGCCGACGGATTTGGCCACCCGACAGATTTCAAAGCATGCTTTGAAATCTATCGGGTGGGAATCCGTCCGCCCGACATGTCTGCTGGTCAGTACACTTACCAGCAGACATGTCGTCCCGCACCGCCGCCGCACCGCCGCCGAATGGATTCGGCGCATGCGCGGAAGTGTTTTACTTCCTGGTGCGGTGACGTGGCGGCGTCAACGTCACCGCCACGTCACCGACACGTCAGCGCGCCGTCTGCTGGCGGGGATTTTGGTTTGCTCGTGTGTACACGCGAGCAAACCAAAATCCCAGCAGACAGATTTGTTCAAATCTGTCGGACGGACAGATTTGAACAAATCTGTCTGCTCGTGTGTACGAGGCCTAAATTAAAAAATGCTCATTTTAAAGACCAATATTCAAGTTATTGTTGGAAAACGTCTTTGAGAACCCGGGTCTTGCCCGAGGGAACATGTATCAATGGAAAAAAAGTTTAAAAAACGGTTGTTTTTTCAGGAGCAGGACTCGTTTTTTTAGGACGTTTTTAAAACTTTTTTTCCATTGATACATGTTTACTCGGGCAAGACCCGGGTTCTGAAAGGACGTTTTCACAGGAAAACTATAGACACCCAGCAGGTACAATATTTAAAGGAATCTTTCATTTTTTTTTTTATTTAAACATTATTAAAATCACTGCTCCGAGAGCAGTGATTTTAATGATGCTTAAATGAAAAAATAAAAAATAAAATTCCTTTAAATATTGTACCTGCTGGGTGTCTATACCTGTGATAACGTCTTTAAATAGCACAATCACCTTCCTGCCAGTAAATTAGGAAGAACTGATCTATCTAAGCTATACAGTGTATACATATATGTACAACTCCTAGGGATGTATATATATTCTCTACACACTGTAAATTAAGCTAAACTGACTAGCCTGCCTGCCTGCTCTATCTAGCTATATAAAAAGACAATCTCTCTGTCTCTCTGACTGCTCTCATTAACAAGCCGAAACACACTACACAAGGCTGCCCAGCAGGCGGCCTTATATAGTGTGGGGCGTGTGCTAAAGCCCTGAGCCATAATTGGCCAAAGCCACCCAGGCTTTGGCCAATTATGGCTCTTCGTTTTTTGCGCGCTGTGATTGGCCAAGCATGCGGGACATACAGCATGCTTGGCAAATCATCAGCGTGCAATGCCGCAGTGAATTATGGGCCATTTTGCGTCACTTGAATTTGGCGCGAACGACTGCTTTTGTTCAAATTTTGTCGAATGTACGAACAGACAATGTTCGAGTTGAACATACGTTCATATCGAATGCGAAGCTCATCCCTACTGAAGAATATTCAGAAATAAAAGCCTATTAGAGGATTCAACCCTTTCCAATTAAGCCCAGTGATTCCTTCGTCCAACTACTATGGCGCTACAGGGTTAGAGGATGAAACCACAGCGCATGGATGCCAGATACAGGTGTCTGACACTTCCAGTAGTTTTACAAGACTCTGGCAGAGGGGGCAGTGCTTGAATGGAGACACTGGCCAAGGGAGTATATATAATTGCAGGGAAATGCTGTTTGAATTTGTTTGGTGAAATGAAATTGGAGCTGCACCCAGATAGCAAGCATAACGTGCCACAAATTTGTGGTAGTGTTGTATAGGTCTTGTTAACTTGTTAACTTGCTGCACATTTTCCCTGTCAAGTTTACATTTGCAGAGCATCTGAAGCTCAAGTTCTAGTTCACACTTTTTCAATTTGTACCAAATTTGCGTGGCAAGTTTCTAGCAAGAGCAAAGCTGTAGCGGAGAGTCTACAGCAGGAACGTCACGCTACGTACGTCCTGCTGTTTGTTGGTTCCTGTGAGGTGGGAGGCGGTGGGAGCATGGCAGATCCCCAGACTACCAATTAGAGCCAGCAGCCCCAGTGCTGGGATAGGCACTTTTAAATGTGAGTAGCCATTTGGCTAAGTTTTATCTCTGCTCATTTTTTTTTAAACAAAATTACGCTATGGATGTTTCCATTGTTATTTCATATCTGTCCGAGACCTTTAAGGAGGAAGTCGCCTAAAATCTCCATTTCAGCCTATGTGAGCAGGCATTATCCTGCATGAGCTCTCATTGACTCTCTTTTTGAGTAAAGGAGTCAATGTGCTCTGGTAATCAGATTACTTATCCAGTCACTTTGGGTGTTTATTCAAGTTTGGTGAAGGATCACTCCTCTATCAGTATATCACAGCAAGCACGGAATGAACGTTTGGTGTTTTATGGACTTTGATTTATTATCATAATATTTTTTTGTGCTTAAGATTGGGACTGATTTTTTTTTTGCACTAATTGAAATTTCACAATATTTTTTAATCATATGTTGTTTGACAATGTTTTGTGCACATTTGTTTATTTGATAAGGATTAGTGACTTCAGGAGTGCAGTCCTATGATTTTCATTGTTATTTTTATTAATTATGTTACACAGCATAACTGAACCAGAACTTGCAGCAGATTGACAGAATGTTTGCAAGGAAAGTTGATCTGGAGTCATGCAATGCGGACTTGCTGCAATTGTACAACAAACTTGTGAAGCCTGGCAAGTCTTGCAATAGCTTAGCAAGTCATTTTCAAACGTGCAGCTCAATTGCTTGCTATCTGGGTACTCACCTTCCTCCAATGAAGACAGATCAGAACTATCCTGCATCACTTTGTCTACTAGTCTGCATTTTCTCTGCCACATCTTTGCATCCCATCTCTCCCAATGGGCACCTGCTCCTGTAACAAATCCTGTGCATGCAGTCAGGAGCTACATTATCCCCAGGGCCGGATTCCAGACAAGGCCACCGAGGCCAGGCCTCGGGGCGGAAGTGGGTCCAGGGGCGGCGCTGCAGCAACAGGGGGAAGGGATGGACTGGCCATCGGGACTTTGCGTAGTACCCACGCCCCGGCCAGGTAGGCCATAACGCACGGAGCACGGCGATGTGGCCACCCTAAAGGGGGGTGCCACACCTCAGGAACAGGAGAAGACGAAGACCCCGTAAAATGGTGTCTGCCCCATAAGTACCCTCTCCCAGCATGCCCAGCAAGGTACAACCCTCCCGATTGGCTGCTGGAAATTAGCACCCGAACCTCAGCTTCCACTGCTGCCACCTGCTGCCTCGGGATGTAACAACACCCCAAGCACTGCAGAGCGAGCCCACAGCACCGCCAAGCTGGAACAGAGAGCCCTAAGCAATCACAACTGAGATCAGAGTAAGTTACACTCTGATCTTTCCCCACTAAATTTAAATAGCGTCCGTACTTGGAAGTACAGGGGCGCTACATAACTATATAAATTGAAGTATTTATTTATTTTTCTTGTAACACTCACTCTGCAGGCATGTCTTTTCCTGAAATGACACATCAAAGATGTATGGAAATTAAAAGTACAAAAAAGAAGGAAATGTAGACTTTAATACATATTTATGGCTTGAATTTGTCTCCTAGCCTATCTTAATAGACACATTTCAGATCCAAAAAAGAAACGATATATCCTTCATATTAGGTAATGACACTGCCAAATAACACCATCTAACTTCCAAGAGAGATCTGCAGAATACAAAGTAATTCTTGTTTAGCCCTTTTAAGACGTTTGACATTTGCTGTTTTCTAAGATGCATCTGCAAGAAATGATAAGGTTGCTTCTAGCATAGCACGCCGATAACCCATTTACTGCTGCCGACTATGGAAAGAAAAGAAAGATTTTGGTATCGGATAAGATGACAAAATATTAAAATCAGCAGGAAAAAAGTAAAAAAATATAAAAAAATTGCTATGGGAGTTTGTATTGTATCTATAGAAATGTTAAATGTACAGTGTTGATGTCAATATCACTACCGCTTAGTGATATAGAATGTCTACATGCAAGAAAATGGAAAGATTCCAACTGACTTCTTTCTATTGAAGAATGCAAATTTAAAATCAGGTTAGTTGCTAAATAAGACCAAACCAAGGAACATTTCTGCAGGCACCTGGAAACCTTGTGGTCTCCTCCTATTCTCAAATGTACCTGCTTCTGGTGCTTGTTTTATAAATGTTTAAATGAAGGGACAGGTAAGCTTCATGCACCATCTTTAACCACTTAAGACCCGGACCAAAATGCAGGTAAAGGACCTTGCCCCTTTTTGCGATTCGGCACTGCGTCGTTTTAACTGACAATTGCGCGGTCGTGCGACGTGGCTCCCAAACAAAATTGGCGTCCTTTTTTCCCCACAAATAGAGCTTTCTTTTGGTGGTATTTGATCACCTCTGCGGTTTTTATTTTTTGCGCTATAAACAAAAATAGAGCGACGATTTAAAAAAAAATGCAATATTTTTTACTTTTTGCTATAATAAAAATCCCCCAAAAATATATAAAAAAACATTTTTTTTCCTCAGTTTAGGCCGATACGTATTCTTCTACCTATTTTTGGTAAAAAAACTCGCAATAAGTGTTTATCGGTTGGTTTTTCGCAAAATTTATAGCGTTTAAAAAATAAGGAATAGTTTTATTGCATTTTTATTCATTTTTTTTTTTTTACTACTAATAGCGGCGATCAGCGATTTTTTTCGTGACTGCGACAATATGGCGGACACTTCGGACAATTTTGACACATTTTTGGGACAATTGTCATTTTCACAGCAAAAAATGCATTTAAATTTGCATTGTTTACTGTGGAAATGACAGTTGCAGTTTGGGAGTTAACCACAGGTGGCGCTGTAGGGGATGTGTGGCTATGTGCTTTGTTTACAACTGTAGGGGGGTGTGGCTGTAGGTGTGACGTCATCGATCGCGTCCCCCTATTACAGGGATGACGCGATCGATGCTACGGCCACAGAGAAGCACGGGGAAGCCGTGTGTACACACGGCTCTCCCCGTTCTTCCGCTCCAGGGACGGATCGCCGCACTGCAGCGGCGTTCGGGTCCGCGAATCACGCGGTCCCAGTCCCGGAGCTTCGGACCGGGTCGCGGGCGCGCGCCCGCGACCCACGGCTGGGTACTAAAATCAACGTATATATACGTTGATGTGCCCAGCCGTGCCATTCTGCCGACATAAATGTGCAGTAGGCGGTCCTTAAGTGGTTAAAGGAGTTGTAAAGGTATATATATATATATATATATATATATTTAAATAACACAAACATGTCATACTTACCTCCATTGTGCAGTTTGTTTTGCACAGAGTAGCTCCGATCCCTGTCCGGGCTCCTCCCTGCAAGGGCTAGCCCCCTTCTTGGGAAGTGCTCTCCCAAGGGGGTTAGCTTGCAGGCGCACTCCCGTGATACAGTCGAAGTCTATACCTGCCGACTGTATCACTCGCCACATCATTGATTTGATTCACAGCAGCGGGAGCCAATGGCTGTGCTGCTATCAATCTCCAATGATGAGCCACCTCAAGCTGGGGGAAACCATCGTGGGAACGAGCCCACAAAGTTTTGTGGCTTAGGTAAGTAAAACAGGGGGGGGGCTGGGGGGCTCGAGATTGCAAGGTGTTTTTTTTTCACCTAATGCATAGGATGCATTACAGGGGTTGTAAGGGTACACTTTTTTTTCCTAAATAACTTCCCTAAAGAAAATCCTAAACAGCTTCCTTTACCTTAGTGCAGTCCTCCTTCACTTACCTCATCAAAATGATATAATGAGGTTGGCCTCTCTTATATCTCCAGCCCTGGCCCCACTGAGAGTAAATAAAAAGGGTACAGAGGGACTGGACAAACATGATTGCTAGAAGATGTTGATAGGAGAACTTGCAACTGGAGTAGAAGGTCCTGGGAATTAGGTGCTCCATCAGAACAGGAACGGTAGCTGAGCTCAGGAATCCAGCTGAGATTAAAGTGGCACGCCACTGGTGCTACAGCCAGGCAGGCACTTAAGCAGGAAGAACATCCTGAATCAGATTTCTAAATAACTTTCTTTACCTTAGTGCAGTCCTCCTTCACTTACCTCATCCTTCCATTTTGCTTTTAAATGTCCTTATTTCTTCTAAGAAATCCTCACTTCCTGTTCTTTTGTCTGTAACTACACACAGTAATGCAAGGCTTTCTCCCTGGTGTGGAGTGTCGTGCTTGCCCCCTGCCTTGGACTACAGGAAAGTCAAGACGCCCACTAACACACAGCTCATTTCTCTATCTGCAACATAGAGAGCATCCTGACTCTCCCGTAGTCCAAGGGAGGGGCCGAGCATTAAACTCCACACCAAGGAGAAAGCCTTGCATTACTGTGTGGAGTTACAGACAGAATAACAGGAAGTGAGGGATTCTCAGAAGAAATAAGGACATTTAAAATCAAAATGGAAGGATGAGGTAAGTGAAGGAGGACTGCACTAAGGTAAAGAAAGTTATTTAGAAATCTGATTCAGGATGTTCTTCCTGCTTAAGTGCCTGCCTGGCTGTAGCACCAGTGGCGTGCCACTTTAATCTCAGCTGGATTCCTGAGCTCAGCTACCGTTCCTGTTCTGATGGAGCACCTAATTCCCAGGACCTTCTACTCCAGTTGCAAGTTCTCCTATCAACATCTTCTAGCAATCATGTTTGTCCAGTCCCTCTGTACCCTTTTTATTTACTCTCAGTGGGGCCAGGGCTGGAGATATAAGAGAGGCCAACCTCATTATATCATTTTCTTATCAGGTACGTGACACAGGGTTATTAATTCTTTACTCTCAACAAAATTAACCACTTAAGACCCGGACCAAAATGCAGCTAAAGAACCTTGCCCCCTTTTACGATTCGTCACTGCGTCACTTTAACTGACAATTGCGCGGTCGTGCGACGTGCCTCCCAAACAAAATTGGTGTCCATTTTCCCACAAAGAGAGCTTTCTTTTGGTGGTATTTGATCACCTCTGCGGTTATTATTTTTTGTGCTATAAACAAAAATAGAGCGTCAATTTTGAAAAAAATTCAATAATTTTTACTTTTTGCTATAATAAATATCCCCCAAAAATATATAAAAATGTTTTTATTTACCTACTTTTGGTAAAAAAAAATGCAATAAGTGTTTATTTATAGTGTTTACAAAATAGGGGATAGTTTTATTGCATTTTTATTTTTTTATTTTATTTTTTACTACTAATGGTGGCGATCAGCGATTTTTTTCATGACTACGACATTGTGGCGGACACTTCGGACAATTTTGACACATTTTTGGGACCATTGTCATTTTCACAGCAAAAAAATGCATTTAAAATGCATTGTTTACTGTGGAAATGACAGTTGCATTTTGGGAGTTAACCACAAGGGGGCGCTGATGGGGATATGTGTGACCTGAAGTGTGTTTACAACTGTAGGGGGATGTGGCTGTAGGTGTGACATCATCGGTTGTGTCCCCCTATAAAAGGGATGACACGATCGATGACGCAGCCACAGTGAAGAACGGGGAAACTGTGTTGACACACGGCTCTCCCCGTTCTTCAGCTCAGGGGACCGATCGCCGCATTCCATTGGCGATCGGGTCCGCGAGTCCAGCGGTCCTGGTCCCGGAGCTTCGGACCGAGTCACATGAGCGCGCCGCGGGCGTGCGCCCGTGACCCACGGCTGGGTACTAGCACAGCACGTACCTGTACGTGCATGTGCCCAGCTGTGCCATTCTGCCGACGTATAACCAGTTGTGGTTATGTTTGCAGTAGAAACTTCCATTACTGTCTTAGTCAATAACCCACAACAAGCATGCAGCTGATGGAATAAGAGCAAAGCCAGAACTCTAGATTGGCAGTCTTGTTCCAGGTCAGCGATTCAGAAAATTTTGATGCCTTTGCATCAACATAACAGTCAGCCTTTGCATCAACATAACAGTCGGGAATCAATCAATATCCATAGGAGAGTTCATTAATGGCAACTTATATTATTTCTTAGAATAGGGTTCCTTTAAAGTATCTTAAAAAACATCAAGCCCACCACTATATTCGCTCACAGAGATGCAGATTGACGATGCTCAGCCAACCCTTTGCTTGAACAGTCCTGCTTTTGCTTTTTAATGGGGTGTTTAATATTCACAGAGGAGTTCAAATAGATGTAAAATAGATCATTTATGCAGCTCTCTGAGACTTCCCTCAAAGTGACCACTTCCATCACGCTTTCTACCTCAAGATCAGGAAATCTTTAAAAAGGAAGAGAGATGGAATAGAATCAATTATAAACTTAAATTGCCTCCCAACAGACCCAAACACATAATTACTTCCCGTTACATATTCTTCATATTTGTTTGCAGATCTCTTAAATTACAACTATTAAAATGCTACTTTTATGTGTTTTTTCTTTCTTTTTTTTTTTAATGTTCATACTTTGATGCAATTTTAATACAGCAATTAAAAAGATTGTCTGATAAGACTGCAAAATATTGAACTAAAAACGGAATAAAGCAAAGTGATAAAGTTTAAGAGAATACTCAAATACTGTATTTATATACAACATTTATCCAAGTAGTTTGTATGTGGTTCATCTTTGCTCCAGCACTAAAAGCATTGGAGCACTGGTGGATAATTACATGATTATACTAAAGAAAAATAACACTCGAACCTGTGAAAATTGAATGTTTTTAATTGCATTCTCTAATTTTATTATAGAAAATATATTCTTCAAATTCATTTCAGTGTTATAGGGTAGAATGCTTAAATGCTCCTTGTTTGCATGGTTCAGTACACACAGGCCTTTTTTAAAGAGCTTGCTTCACGCCATCCTAACATAAGTGTAAATAACAGCATTTACTGAAATTGATGACAAAGTGCCTATTAATTCATTAGCTTTTCAAGTAACTCTTATGCCGCGTACACACGACCGTATTTCATGACGTAAAAAATTACATTTTTTAAAATGGTCATTAAAAACAATTGTGTGCGGGCTCCAGAGCATTTTTCATGATGTGAAAAATGGGCATTAAAAATTTCGAACATGCTCTAATTTTTCAGGTCGTTTTTCACGTTGTCGTTTTTCACATTGTCGTTTTTCGCATTGTGAAAAACGGTCATGTGTAGGCTTTAGACATGTGCAGACTGGAATATTTTGTTTCGTTTTTTCGTTTTCGTTTGGAAAATACATTTATTTAGTTACTCCCGAAAATCGTTTTGATTTATTTCGTCCGAAAATCCAATAATACTTGGTTTCTGTCGTTCGGTCAAAAGAATATTCGATGGAACGTTAAAACTTTACGTCGAATCGTACATTTCCGGTCGAATATTCCGCCTACAAGAATTCTAACTAGTAATAATGTCGAATCTATTCTCTGTAATGTCGAATCTATTTTCTCATAAATTGAAATCTATTCTCTGTAATGTCGAATCTATTATTTCTATAGTGTCAAACCTTTTCTCTATGATGTTGAATCTTTTCTCTATGATGTTGAATATTTTCTCTATAATGTCGAATCTCTCTATATCGAATTTTTAACGAAAACGAAAATAAAGCATTTTTTTTATCGGATCTTTCGATTTTTGTTTCTTGCGCTTTCGTTATCGTTTGTTAAAACGATAATGAAAAAACCTGATTTTCGGACGAAAATGCATTCTAACGAAAATGAATGCACATGTCTAGTAGGCTTTAACAACGTGAAAAAAACGTGCATGCTCAGAAGCAAGTTATGAGACGGGAGCGCTCGTTCTGGTAACATTTGCGTTTGTAACGGAGATAGCACATTAGTCACGCTGTAACAGACTGAAAAGCACGAAGACTGAAAAGCGCGAATCGTCTCTCACCAAACTTTTACAAACATGAAATCAGCAAAAGCAGCCCCAAGGGTCGGGCCATCTGAATGTGTATGCAAGGCAGGCTTGACAAGAATCACATTGAAAAAAAAAAAAGTTTTTTCTAGAACATTAAAAATGGTCGTGTGTTTGCGGCATTAAGCCTTGTACACACGATCGGTCAAACCGATGAGAACGGTCTGAAGGACAGTTGTCTTAGGTTAACCGATGAAGCTGATTGATGGTCTGATGTGCTCACACACCATCAGTTAAAAAAACGATCGTATCAGAACGGGGTGACGTAAAACACAACGACGTGCTGAAAAAAAAAGTTCAATGCTTCCAAGCATGCGTCGACTTGATTCTGAGCATGCAGGGTTTTGAACCGATGGTTTTGCATACTAACGATCGGTTTTGACCTATCTGTTATCAATCCATCGGTTATATTTTAAAGCAAGTTTGCTTTTTTTAACCGATGGTTTAATAACCTATGGGCCCCACACACGATCGGTTTTGACCGTTGAAAACAGTCCTTCAGATCGTTGTCCTCTGGTTAACCTATCGTGTGTACACGACTTAAGTGTGCCTGGAACTGCATTGATAGTATACACTTTTAATTAAAAATTAAATTAAAATCTTTTATTTAAAAAACTTTCCGTACAATTTCTGACTACATTTTCTATGCTGTTTTTGAGTCATTACCATTAACACATTATGCTTTCCAAATATTTTCCCAGAATTAATGGAATTTGCAATGCTAGTTAGTAAAAATATAGAAACACTGCAAAAAAGAATTTATAGTATAATGTTGTATACAATCATAATAATAATTCAGGTAATAAAAAGAGAACTACACAGGAAAATTCTAAAATAAAATAAATAGATGCAAAGACAGGAGGGCACCAAAAATTGTAAAATGTTGATAGAAAAATAACTAAATTAAAAAGACAACAAAGAGTACTGTCTTTTTTCATCAGCATATGGGAGAGATGACTTATAGGGGGGCACTTATAACTATATTTACCATAATGTAAAAGCAAGATTAGTCACTGCTGCCTCACAAAGGAGAATTGGAAGTGGCTGGATTAGGGTTTCCACCTCATCCCTTTAAAACAGAACACATATGAATTACACAGGTTCTGAGGCTCAGGCTAATGCAGATTAGGCACCGAGTGAGTTTAATTACCACCATAATCAGCCACAGAACCTGTGTAATTCATATGTTCTGCTTTAAAGGGATGAGGTGGCAACCCTAGGCTGGATCCAAACACAGTTTGGTTTTGCAGTGTAGAGTGAAATCCTTTATGTGAATTGCAATGACTCAAATAAGGCTAAAAAAAGGGCATCTTGGAGGAAATCAAGGGGAAATAGGAGATGTAAGAGAAGTTCACTAGCATAGGCGTGCGCAGCCTATTACATTAGGGTGTGCACCTCAAACCAAAGCTCAAAAAACATGTTCACCCCCCCCCCACAAAAAGATGATTTTTGACATTTTTTTGCTGACTACTGATCGCAATTCATTCAAATATGTGACCTCTCTGTGCCAAGGCCCAGGCACAGAGAAGCTGCATATTTGTGTGTGGCCGGTGCCAAGGGGTCAATGACTACCCAAATGCAGGTAGCAAAATTCAGTATTTCCCGCCCTCTGTTCAGCACTGCTGTGTCGCTCCCTGTATGCGAGTAAGGTAGGAAGCGGAGGGAAAGGGTTGGTGACTGTGCAAAATGCTGGGGGAGGGGGGGGGGTTGCTCTGTAGTATGCAGGGGGGGGGAGAGGTGACTGTGAAGGGGGGGGGGTAGAGGTGACTGTGCAGGGGGGGGGGAGAGGTGACTGTGCAGGGGGGGGGAGAGGTGACTGTGTAGCATGTGGGGAGTCCAAACCTGGGGGGTGGTGACTGTGTAACATGCAGGGGGGGAGAGGTGACTGTGCAACATGCAGGGGGTACAAAGCTGGGGGGTTTATGTAATGTGTAGGGGTCCAGAGGTGCTGGGTGCTGTGTAATGTAAAGTGGCCCAGAGGTGCAGGGTGCTGTGTAATGTGTAGGGGTCCAGACGTGCAGGGTGCTGTGTAATGTAAAAGGTCCAGAGATGCAGGGTGCTGTGTAATGTAAAGGGGTCCAGAGGTGCAGGGTGCTGTGTAATGTAAAGGGGTCCAGACGTGCAGGGTGCTGTGTAATGTAAAAGGTCCAGAGATGCAGGGTGCTGTGTAATGTAAAGGGGCCCAGAGGTGCATGGTGCTGTGTAATGTAAAGGGTCCAGAGATGTAGGGTGCTGTGTAATGTAAAGGGGTCCAGAGATGCAGGGTACTGTGTAATGTAAAGGGGTCCAGAGATGCAGGGTGCTGTGTAATGTAAAGGGGTCCAGAGGTGCAGGGTGCTGTGTAATGTAAAGGGGTCCAGAGGTGCAGGGTGCTGTGTAATCTAAAGGGGTCCAGAGGTGCAGGGTGCTGTGAAATGTAAAGGGGTCCAGAGGTGCAGGGTGCTGTGTAATGTGTAGGGGTCCAGATCCAGAGGTGCAGGGTGCTGTGTAATGTAAATGGTCCAGAGATGCAGGGTGCTATGTAATGTAAAGGGGTCCAGAGGTGCAGGGTGCTGTGTAATGTAAAGGGGTCCAGAGGTGCAGGGTGCTGTGTAATGTAAAGGGGTCCAGAGGTGCAGGGTGCTGTGTAATGTAAAGGGGTCCAGAGGTGCAGGGTGCTGTGTAATGTAAAGGGGTCCAGAGGTGCAGGGTGCTGTGTAATGTAAAGGGGTCCAGAAGTGTAGGGTGTTGTGTAATGTAAAGGGGTCCAGAGGTGCAGGGTGCTGTGTAATGTAAAGGGTCCAGAGGTCCAGGGTGCTGTGTAATGTAAAGGGGTCTAGAGGTGTAGGGTGCTGTGTAATGTAAAGGGGTGCAGGGTGCTGTGTAATGTAAAGGGGTCCAGAGGTGCAGGGTTCTGTGTAATGTAAAGGGTCCAGAGATGCAGGGTTCTGTGTAATGTAAAGGGGTCCAGAGATGCAGGGTGCTGTGTAATGTAAAGGGGTCCAGAGGTGCAGGGTGCTGTGTAATGTAAAGGGGTCCAGAGGTGCAGGGTGCTGTGTAATGTAAAGGGGCCCAGAGGTGCAGGGTGCTGTGCAATGTAAAGGGGCCCAGAGGTGCACGGTGCTGTGCAATGTAAAGGGTCCAGAGGTGCAGGGTGCTGTGTATTGTAAAGGAGTCCAGAGGTGCAGGGTGCTGTGTAATGTAAAGGGTCCAGAGATGCAGGGTGTTGTGTAATGTAAAGGGGTCCAGAGGTGCAGGGTGCTGTGTATTGTAAAGGGGTCCAGAGTGCTGTGTAATGTAAAGGGGTCCAGAGGTGTAGGGTGCTGTGTAATGTAAAGGGGTCCAGTTGTGAAGAGGGGGTACAAAATAGTGACAATGAGATATTGGGGAGTGCAGGGGGCACAGTGGGGTGTGTTTACATTTTAAAGTGGGGGTGGGGGTGCCAGATATAGAATCCGCCCTGTGTGCCAAATGCTCTAGGTACGTCCCTGTCTGGAGGTACCATGATGACCGGCCATTGTGGGGGCGGGAGGCGTGGGAAACAGTACAGGTGTAGGGAGCTCAGCCCCAACAGGACCACAGGAGTTCCCTTGGTGATAGTGTCTCGTTCCTCCCTTCTCCTCCAAACTTGTCCTGTGATGAGCCCTACTGTGTACCCCCCAGATGTGCCATACTGTGTGCCACATGCCCAGTGATGTGTCCTTTGCTCTTCTATGTGCTCAATGCCCTGCTGTGTACCACCTGATGTGACCTACTGTGTGCCCTGTGATGTGCCCTACTGTGTACCACATGCCATGTGCCCTGCTGTGTACCGCCTAATGTGCCCTGTGACCCTTGATGTTCCCTACTATGTGCCCTGTGATGTGACCTACTGTGTGCCCCATGCCCTGTGATGTGCTCTGTGCCCTGCTGTGTACTCCCTGATGTGCCCTGTGCTCTACTATGTGCCCTGTGCCCTGCTGTGTACCACCTGATGTGCCCTGCTGTGTGTCCTGTGATGTGCCCCATGCCCTTCGATGTTCTCAGTGCCCTGCTGTGTACCCCCTGATGTGCCCTTTGCCCCATGATGTGCTTTCTCGTGTGCCTTGTGTTGTACCCTACTGTGTGCCCCATGCCCTGTGTTCCTGCTATGTGCCTTTCTGTGTGCCCCATGATTTAGGTAGGTAGGGCTTTGTGTAGGTGTGGGTGGGGGACACAGGGGGCCCCATGATCTTCTATTGCCCAGGGGCCCAATGAGTTGTCAGTCCGCCCCTGGGGGCAAGTTGTCAAAAAAGAATACTGCCAGTGATTTTGGGGGATAAGAGCATGCTGTATGTGCTAGGGGCACAGTTTGGGAGGGGAGAGAAATTGTGCTGGAAGAGGGGGTTAAATAAAAAATGATCTCTCTTCCCTCCTAAAGTGCCCCACTAGCACATACAGCATGTTCTTATACCCCAAAATCACTGGCAGTATTATTTTTTCACAATTTGCCCCCTGTCTCTGTGTCTCCTTCTCCTGCAAGTGCTAAGCATTAAGATTGTGTACTGACCTCAGATCAGCATGTCCCGTCCTCCTGTTGATTGCAGTGTGTCCATTCTCCTCCCCCTCCTTCCCTCCTGACATCCGAGCCAAGGAGGGGGGGGACTTCAGTCCGTGTGTTAGTGTGAGATGGACAGGAGGGGGGAGGAAGTGAGAGGGAGAGATGCCTCGCAGCTGTGGGAACATAAACACCTCACAGCCAAGAACCAGCGTCACTCCCCAGCAGCACTAGCGCGGAGGAGGAGGACGTGAAATCCTCCTCTGCTTGCAACGTGGGCAGTGACGTCACTGGTTGCCAGACGCCAAGCGGCTATAGCAACCAGTGATCAGGAGTAGGTGGAGGAGGTGGGGGCTAGCTCACTCCCTCCCTGCTCATTCCTCCCAGGCTCCTACTCGCACTCTCGCAGTACACAGCTGTATTTGCTAATGAGTGACTGTTACATACACTGACATTGTGTATGTTAAAGGAGCACAGCAGGGATGATTAGGGTGTGCCTGGGCACACCCGGCACACCCCGTGGGCACGCCTATGTTCACTAGTGGTTTTAGGGTCCAAACGTATTTAATACATTGTAAGGATCCAAGATTACAAGTGCTAATAAATTCTTCTTTCCTCAGAGCTAAAAGATTATAATTAATCTCAAACAAACTGCATCTACAGCCATTTTCAGTTATTTATAATTATTAGGTATTGCAAAAAGCAAAGAATAATTACAAAAAAATATAATTATTAGCATTTTGCAGTTTTATTTATTTAACTTTTGTACTTTTAATCAGTTAGTCTTTTCATATAACATTTTATTAGTCTACTTACAAGTGTTAGTGTTTATTTGCTTTCTAATTAAAATGTTACTACCCCACTTATCGTTCTATTAATTTTCAAACTATCCTCTAATATGTGATTATCCATATGTATACTGTTCTTATTATTTTAGTCCCGAAAAAGGGGGAATTTTAGATCCCATCAAACCATGCTACTAATAACCTTACATTTTAAAACCATTGGCTTGGCATTGAAGACAAAAACTCATCCAAGCTCGACCACATTATTGTAGAATGATGAGCTGAATAATGGTGCTCAGGCTTGTTGTGTCCCATAAACATCAAAATAGCAAGAAATAGCAAGAAATGCTGGCAACTCGATTGCTTCTTCTAAAATCTTTATTGTGCACTAACGGCAGTGTGACATCTAAAGAGCTAACATGTTTTCGTCCGGAGCCTTCCTTATAGCAGGCTGGATTGGCATTCCTACTTCACCTAACCTTTCTCAAAAAGGAATGTTTTTATTTTATTTATTTTTTATGAAGATAAATTGTATTTAGTTATGTGTAAGTATGAATGTGAGTTAGGGACCTTAGATCGTAAGCTCTTTGAGGCCTAGCTACATATCACAACAATTAGAGGGTGATCCCCAAAATCACTGCAGATTTTATTAACCGCTTGCCGACCAGCAGTTATACTGTGGCAGGTCATCTCGGCTGCGCGAGATAACGTAGCTATACGTCATCTCGCAATTCAGCCAATAGGGGCGCCCCCTGCTTGCCCCTGGTCCCGATGCGCGTGCCTGGCGGGCGCGATCACCGCCGGGCACCCGCGATCGCTCGTTACAGAGCGAGAACCAGGAGCTGTGTGTTTGTAAGGGGGAGAAATGCCTGATTGTCTGTTCATACAATGTATGAACAGCGATCATTAATTTTCCCAAGTCAGTCCCACCCCCCCTTTAGTTAGAACACACCCAGGGAACATAATTAACCCCTTCCTCGCCCCCTAGTGTTAACCCCTTTAATGCCAGTGGCATTTTTATAGTAATCAATGCACTAATCGCTATAAAAATGCCAATGGTCTCAAAAATGTGTCAAAAGTGTCCGAAGTGTCCGCCATAAGGTCGCAGTACCAATAAAAATCGCTGATCATCACCATTACTAGTAAAAAAAAAATATTAATAAAAATGCCTTAAAACTATGCCCTATTTTGTAGATGCTATAACTTCTGCACAAACCAATCAATAAAGGCTTATTGCGATTGTTTTAATGAAAAATATGTAGAAGAATACGTATCGGCCTAAACTGAGGAAAAAAATATTTTTTTGATATATGTTTGGGGATATTTATTACAGCAAAAAATATTCATTTATTTTTTTCAAAATTGTTGCTCTATTTTTGTTTATAGCGCATACACTATTCTATTGGTCTTAAAGTCCGCCAGATCGGCTTAAAGGCTCTTTTACTGTAAAGGCTGGACGTTCAGGACTTAAATCCTGTGGCAGAGCTATTTGCGCTATAAACAAAAATAGAGCGACAATTTTGAAAAAAATGCAATATTTTTTACTTTTTGCTATAATAAATATCCCCCAAAAATATATAAAAAAAAAAAATTTCCCTCAGTTTAGGCCGATACGTATTCTTCTACCTATCTTTGGTAAAAAAAATCGCAATAAGCGTTTATCGTTTGGTTTGCACAAAATTTATAGCGTTTACAAAATAGGGGATAGTTTTATTGCATTTTTATTATTTATTTATTTTTACTACTAATAGCGGCGATCAGCAATTTTTTTTGTGACTGCGACATTATGGCGGACACTTCGGACAATTTTGACACATTTTTGGGACCATTGTCATTTTCTCAGCAAAAAATGGATTTAAAATGCATTGTTTATTGTGAAAATGACAATTGCAGCTTGGGAGTTAACCACAAGGGGGCGCTGAAGGGCTTATGTGTGACCTAATGTGTTTACAACTGTAGGGGGGTGTGGCTGAAGGTGTGATGTCATCGATTGTGTATCTCTATAAAAGGGATCAAACGATTGATGACGCCGCCACAGTGAAGAACAGGGAAGCCGTGTTTACACACGGCTCTACCCGTTCTTCAGCTCTGGGGACCGATCGCAGGACTCCAGCAGCGATCGGGTCCACGGGTCCTGGAGCTTCGGACCGGGTCGCGGCCCACGGCTGGGCACTAGCACAGGACTTACCTGTACGTGCATGTGCCCAGCCGTGCCATTCTGCCAACGTATATGTGCAGGAGGCGGTCCTTAAGTGGTTAAAATGAATTTTTACTTGATTGCTATCACAATGGGTTAATAAACCCCTTATATAATAGCATTGAGCAGGTGACAGGTACTCTTTATAGAGACATTAGGGTCTTATAGAACCCAATGTCTTAAAAATCTTAAAAATCTTTCTTCATCTGTCAGGAGCACAGAGGGGGGGGGGCAGAGAGGCTGCAATTACAGCGTGTGAGAGCTGATTGGAGTAAAGGGACACACCCCCCTCCACACAGCAGAACTGTGTTGTGAATAGACAAGCTCAGTTCTAAGCCCCACCCCCCCTACACACACACACACAAATGTATCTCATGTGTCGGGAAAACTTTTCAGAAGTGACTCATGCTGATAACAGAGGAATGAAGCACCAGTGAGAAACTACACTTTGGAGAAAGATAAGTAAACACTACAGATATATGTGTTTTTCTCAAATTCCATGACTGTATTGCTAATATTGCATATTTAATTTTTGCATTCTTGTATATATTGTGTTGCATTCTATTACAAGTTTATGTTATTTATGTATGTACAACGTATACATGCTGCTACCAGGATGTGGAAGGGGAGCCATGCCTTGGTTAATGATTTGCTGCTGGTTTTGTTGCTTTGCAAAATATATATATATTTTTTATAAAAGTTACTTCTTCAGCTTGCATCCATTTAAGGAACCCTATTACAATTTACACTTGCAGTTTCTCATTGCTAATAGCCGTTGGATATATTGATTAGTCCTCAGTTATTGCTTCTCCAATTTAAAGTTATCATGGGATTCAGTTATTCTTGTAAAAGTTATTACTGAATCTCACTCCTCGCAAATCAGTTCATGTTTTGTGATTTTTTATTATATTCCTGGATTTGTATGTTCAGTTAATTTTTTTTTTTAGCAACATACAGCTATAAAATGCAGTTATTTTATTATTATATCCTCTACCAACAAACCTCTTTGTATGAATTATATGATTTAAAATATGCAAAATGTTCAAATGAGGGTCTAAATGAAGTGAATTGCCAGAACTGTCCCAGCTGAAAACACCTGCTCTGAGTTTGTGTTGGGAATTTTCCTATAATGTCTTATAAAATTATTTTCAAAAACTGTTTGGCACATTTTACATATCCAGCCATCTTCCTGCTCCGTCACGTAACTGAAGACAGGTGCATTTAAAATCCAGAATTTACTAAAGGTTATACTGTATATTATTAAACCAGAACCCCAGGCTCAGTATAACATCGAAATATGTAGGAAACATTGGGCCAGATTCACAGAGTCCTTACTCCTGTCTATCTCACGTTAGACCGGAGTACTTTTCAGGTTATTGGATCTACGTTGCAATAATTTTGTGGCCGCTGGGTGGAGTTCCCGTCGTTTTACGCGTCGGGGTATGCAAATGAGCTTTTTCCGACGATCCACGAAGTTACGTTCGTCCTTCGCAATCTCTTACGGCATCTGTAGTCATCTTTTTGCTGCGTAAAGTTATTCCAGCTATTAGATGGTCTATAGTTAGACAGTCCATGTTAAGTATGGCCGTCGCTCCCGCGTCGAGTTTCAAATTTTTATTTTTTTTTTGCGTAAGTCGTCCGGGAATAGGAATGTACGTAAACGACGCTACTCCAAAAAAATGACGTAACAACGTTATTTCGCGCAATGCACGGCGGGAAATTTCAGAGCGGAGCATGCGCAGTTCGATCGCCGCGGGGACGCGCCTAATTTAAATGCTTCACGCCCCCTAATCGCGTATTTCGATTCCACCGCAAGAAATACACTACGCCGCCGTACCTTACAGGCCAAAATCTACCTGAATTCGTCGTAGAGCCAGGTAAAATACAGCGGCGTAGTGTATCTCTGATACTCTGCGGCGATGTAATTGTACCTGAATCTGGCCCATTATTCCTAATTCCTAGTTATATTTAAAAATTTTAAATATCTTTTTTTTTATCTGCTGTTTTCTTTCTATGCTACCGTGTATAATCAGTTAAAGTGGTGTTCCAACCTGGGGGAAAAAAAAGTCAGCAGCTACAAATACTGTAGCAAAAAAAAGGGGAGAAGCGGCGCCTTCTAAGCGTAGTATTAGGAATGTATTAAAAACATAAAGCATAGGAATAACACTCACAAAGGAGCTAAAGACTAGGGCCCAGATTCACGTACATCGGCGCATTATCGGTCCGTCGTAGCGCACCGCCATTACGTTAGACTTGCGCTATCTAGCCGCGTAATCCCCCAATTCACGTAGCTTTTGCGCAGGAAATTGCGCAAGCGTAAGGTTTTTTCCTGAGGCGTAAGGAGGAGTAATACAAATTGGGAGGGACGTGGGCATGTTACATTGAAATGAGCCGTGACCCCATGCAAATGAAGGGCCGGCCGGCTCGCGCATGCGCGCGTGAAGGAGACCATGTCAGCTCCGCTGTGCGCATGCTCACAACTCGGGAGCGGCGCAATCAGTGAAATTGGAAATGGACTAGGGCAACGTTGTGAACTACGCAGACAGCATAAATAGACACACACAAACGCACTTGCAAAAGTACATCCCTTTGTGTCCCTTCCCATTTAACCAAGTGCTTTTGTTCCTGTTGTTCGTTGCAGTGTGTCTTGTAGTTGTCAGATTAGTGTTCTGTGTGATCAAGTGCTTGTTGGTATATTTGTGAAAGTGTTTTTTGATAATTGTTTGAGAGACTGTTTGATTGATATATTTCTGAGCGTTTGTTTTCTTGCTTTATTTTTTCTTCTTTTTTTTTTTGTGACTGTTTCTTGCTGAGTGCTAGTGTGATTTTTGGGTGTTCGTTTTCTCTTTGTGTGTGTTCTTGCCTGATTGGTTGTGCTTGTATTTGTGACTGATTTTTGGTGACTGGTAGTGAGTTTGTTTGGAAGTATGACAGAGAGAAAAAGAAAGCTGAATTTTACTGTGGGGGAAAAAAGAATTCTTGCCCGGGCCATTAGCGAGTATGGGCGTTTTCTCCACGGCCCGCAGAGTGCCACCACCACCCCGGCCAGGAGGAGGGAGATTTTGGATAGGATCACGGAGCAGGTGAATTCATCGGGGGAGGGGGAGACACGGACCCGGTCTGGGATTGACAAAAAAATAAATGATCTCCGGCGTCAGGTGAAAAAAAAACTGCCCGCAATGCATGCCCATGCCAGGGGCACAGGAGGGGGCCCACCATGCCGTATTAAGCTTACAGCGACGGAGCATGTGGTGGCCCTGACCTTTCACCAGCATGAAGTGGAGGGCCTGCCAGGCTTTGACACAAGTCCGGTCCCCGTGGTGCCAGGTAAGGTTTTTTTTTCTATCAGGTGTGTAGCATGTGTGGGGGAGGGGGTGAAAGGGAATATCTGGCAAGTGTGTGGATCCTCCAACCTGTGAATGGTTTGTGTCATCCACAGATGTGCAGGAGGGTGCAGGGCCATCTGGCCTGACCGCTCCAACCCCAGGACAGCAGCCTAATGAGGCCCCCCCAACAAGGCCACAGTCCGCGGAGGAGGTTCAAGAGGAGGAGGACGATCATGAGGAGGAGGACGATCATGAGGAGGAGGATAATCATGAGGAGGACGATCATGAGGAGGAGGAGTCCATGTCAGGCACTGGACGAGTGGTTTGTGCGGACTCTTCCCCTCTGGCTGGCAGAAGCCTGCCCTCCCTAAGGGGGAGCCCCCCCCCCCTCCTCCCCCAACATGGCTCCCCTCACAAGGGCCTCCCCTTCTCCCCGCCCACAACCATCAGCTGGAGGCAGGATGTCATCCCAGAGCACCAGGGGGGCGCCCAATCTCCTGCCAGCCAGTCTGCGAAGGGACCAGGCCCTCCAGACCCGCCATCTGGGACAGCTCTGCCAGACTTTTGGGCGGGTGGAGGAGAGCCTGTCCTCCATGAAGGATACGCTGGGTAACCTGGACTCCCACTCCCGGGCTTTCACAACCTGCCTAAATGAACTGCAGACTACAGCAGCAGGCGTTGGGCAGGATGTGAGGGCCCTTACCCAGGCTATCCAGGCCAACACGGCAACACTTGGTGCTTCCCTGGACAGAATTGCCGTGGCCTTGGAGGGCAGGCCGCCAGGTGGGCAGATATCAGGGGCTGCTCCTCCTTCCCCGGGTTTGCCCCTCCCCCATGAGTCTCCCCTGAGGGGCCGGGGCCATGGCCGGGGGCGCCCCAGGCGTGGCTCACGCAGAGGGCAATAATTTATTTTTCCCCCCTTTTTTTTTTTGCTGACATTTTTTGCATTTTTTTTTTTTTTTTGCTGACATTTTTTGCATTTTTTTTTGCTGACATTTTTTTTAAATTGTGGGTTGTGCATGCTGTTTGAATGTGGGGGTGACATTCCTGCTGGAAAAGGGGTGTCATCCTCAATTTTGGTGGAGAAGGGTTCCCCAGGACCAGGGAGAAGTGATTCCCAGGTCCGTGTGAATGGTGTATGAATGTACAGTGACATAATTGGAGCCTTGACGTGGCGTTACTGCTCACCAGTCGTGCATGGTGGACTGGTGCCAATCCAATTTGATGAGGATGTGGGGTGTGTGTGCTAGGGACCATAGTGGTGTGCATGCATGCATTCTCATTGTGCCATGATTAATGTGTGTGTTTAACGTGCAAAGATGCCCAATGTGAGCTGTCTCCTGACTGCTCTTCCCTCAGAAGACGGGGTATCCTTGGTTAGGGGTTGATTGTCTGGTTGGGGGGTCAGGTCATCACGTAGCTCAACCTGCAGGCCCTTCCTCACTGCGAGATTGTGCAGCATGCAACATGCAACGATGATATGGCACACGAAGTTTGGGGAATACAACAGTGTACCCCCAGACTTATCCAGGCATCGGAAACGTGACTTCAGGAGGCCAAAGGTGCGCTCCACCACTGCTCGGGTTTTGATGTGTGCTTGATTGTATCTTTCCTCCCCTGGGGTTTGGGGGTTCCGGATAGGAGTCATGAGATGGGGTCCCAGTGCATATGCAGAGTCACCTGGAAGGGAAAAGACAGGAGAATGTTAGTCATGCATGTGCCACTTGTGAGGTGTGCATCACGGGAGGGGATAGTCATGCCTGACTCCCATGTCACTCACCAACCAGCCAGGTGTTCCCATACACGTTCTGATAGAATTCCATTTGGATGTGGCATTGATTGTAGATGTAGCTGTCATGGGTGGATCCGGGGTGTTTGGCACGGACGTGCCATATGAGGCCTTGGGCATCAACTATCACCTGTACGTTGATGGAGTGCCAATTTTTCCGATTGCGGTACATGTGCTCTGTCTCATGGGGGGGCTGGAGTGCCACATGTGTGCAATCAATGGCCCCGATGGTGCGTGGGAATCTGGCAATTCTGTAGAAATCTGTCATTGCCTTCAGCCGCAGGTCCTCAGTGGTGGGTTTGATGATTTGGTTGGCCAAGCATGTGAGGATTGCTGGGACAACCTGGTGCACACATCTGCTCATGGAGGATTGTGACATCCCAGCCACCACTCCACTTGTACGCTGAAAAGAGCCACTGGCAAGGAAATGGAGTGTTGCCAGTACCTTGACCAGTGGCTGCACTGCTTGTGAGCGTTGTGTTGGGCTGGTGATGTCCTCCTGCAGGGTTGTGGTTAATTCCAGGATGGCATGAGGGGGGAATCTGAAGATGCGATACACCTCAGAATCACTCATGCCAAAGAGGTCTATGCGTGTGCGGTATACCCTCTCCCGTGCCATCCTCCGTGCCCTCCTCCTTCTTTGGTCATCTAAATTCACTAGTGCAGCTATGAGCGACGATGCCCCTGGCATGTTGGCAGTCAAATTGTAGTGCAACACGTGTGTGTGGTCTGCTCCTCAGTAACGGTGTTGCTTTCTGTGAGATGTAGACGTTTTTTCAAAATTTAGACCAGCTTTTAGGTGCTCTAACTTTAGACAGGACATTTTGCTGTTGCGCACATCGCGTAGCCTGCGCAGCAACTGCGTTTTTTTGTGGATCCCCGCAACTCCCTCATTAGCATATTTGACTAGCAAATCAATGGTGTGTCTAGCGCATTTTTGCGCGGACGGATGCGTCTGTCTAACGAAATTACGCCGGACAAAAAAAAGTAGATTTCTGGCGTAAATCGTAAATCGTAAATCGTTTTCTGAATCGCGCGCATCTAAACGCACGCGCACATCTGGGCCTAGGAGCTTATCTGTAGTGTTTGTCATCCGCTTGGTCCCCTGGTACGGTGGATGCTGTTTCTGCCTGTGATGTTAAACGGCGGAATCCAAGTGGAGGAGAACAGCGTTCCGCAGAGCACAGCCGTGGATGGCTTCGCTGGCGTCACTTCCAGGTTCCTCCCCGCTGATTCAAAACCCGGAAGTGACGCCAGCAACGCCATCAACGGAACGCTGTCCTCCTTCTCCATATAGAGAGAGTGTGTGGTTCCCCCATTCTGGTGTTTGTTTTTATCGGCAGTTTTTCACTTTTAATAAAGCGCTGGAATATTTTTAATACTACACTATGTGGGCTTTCTTTATATATTTTTTTGAATGACTATACGTGGCCCAGAATCCTGGTGTGGAACATACCTCCTGGTGGAAGCAGAGTGAGGATAGACATCAGGACAAATGAGGCACATAGTCGTCTTCCCCTACCCTCTCAGAGCGCAACACCCCCTAAGGGGGACTACTATCCGGTGAGTGGGGATTACACAGGGAGGAGCACGGCAGTCATCACGCAGAAGATCACCATCTAGGGTACTGTTAATATCAGTCACCTATCAAGGACTGCAAAAGTAACCTTTAATATAATTGCTGAGGGGCTCGACATGCTCATAGTCTTGATTGGTTTTTATCCCCAGCAGTCACTGGGATTTACTACTTATAATTTTTACTTAGTCATTTGATCACATCACCTTAAAGTGGGGGTTCACCCCAAAAAATGTATTTTAACATTTTCAGGCGAACTGTTATAATGACAATTGGCTGTTTTAAAAAAAAAAAAAACCTTGCCGTACATACCGTTTTAGATGTTTTAGATGTATATGTTCACCGCAGCTTCCGGGTATAATATTCGGAACTGGGCATTACTAGTTGATTGACAGGCTTCCGACGGGCGCATACAGCGCGTCACGAGTTGCCGAAAGAAGCCAAACGTCGGTGCGCAGGCGCCGTATAAAGCCGTCTCGCAGTGCGGCTTCTTTCGCCCGTCTGAAGCCTGTCAATCAACTAGTAACGCCCAGTTCCGAAGATTATACCCGGAAGCCGCGGTGAACATATACATCTAAAACGGTATGTACGGCAAGGATTTTTTTTTAAAAAGAGCCGATTGTCATTATAACAACTCGCCTGAATGTAATGTTAAAAAAATTTTTTGGGGTGAACCCCCCGCTTTAAGTGGGACTTACTAACTCACATTTATAATCATTTTGTCACAACTATCGGATTGTTTGGAAAGTCAATTGTTTTGGTATTTTTTTTGACACTCCCCATAGGGATACTATTGCCATTATTATTATACCATTTATCACAGGATAAAATATATTTACTTAATTATTCTCACAAGTATTTAAGTCTAACTTTTATAGCACTGGGATAACACAGGACGTCACAGGGTCAATAATAGTATATTGCTACATACACTGCAAAGGCAGCACTTTTTCATTAACTATTACACCCCAATAGGTGTAATTTTTTCACCATCACTAGAATCCATTCACTAGGGATTCTGAGGTTTATTATTAGGGATTACCTCTTGGGACGGAAAGGTGGCTCATCCTGCACATGAGCACACCTGATAGAGGCATCTGACATTTGGTACTGCACATACAGCACTTCATATATCTCTCACGCACTCTAGGGATAATCTGTTCAGCTCCAGGCAGCGCCACCACCCCTTAATATAATTATTTTATTTGCACTACAACTCCTTTTTAGGAAGGTCTGTCAGGGGGGCAGCAGCCTAATATACCTACCGTAGCGCGGAACTTATTCCATATATAGAACAGGGAGGTGTGTGTGTGTGTAAACACACGTCCCTGTTCTGTGAACTGAGGAAATGCAGATCGTGAATTCCTAATAGCTAGGAACTGTGATCTGTAATTTCCTCTAGTCAGTTTTACCCCTTAATCGCCCCCTAGTGTTAACCCCTTCCCTGTCTGTGACATTTTTACAGTAATCAGTGCATTTTTATAGCACTGATCGCTGTATAAATGCCAATGGTCCCAAAAATGTATCAAAAGTGTCCAATGTGTCTGCCATAATGTCACAGTCCCAATAAAAATTTCAGATCGCCGTCATTACTAGTAACACAAAAAATAATAATAATAAAAATGCTATAAATATATCCCCTATTTTGTAAGTGCTATAACTTTTGCGCAAACCAATCAATATACGCTATACGCTTATTGCAATTTTTATTACCAGCATGTCCCGGAGATTCGGACCGGATCACGGGAGTGCGCCGCGGGCGCGCGCCCGTGACCCACGGCTGGGTAGTAGTACAGGACGTACCTGTACGTGGATCTGCCCAGCCGTGCCATTCTGCCGACATATATGTGCAGGAGGCGGTCCTTAAGTGGTTAAGCTAGTAGTGGTCAAAAGAAAGTGTGTTTTTAAGTTTTGTTTAGGGACTACATAAAAAATAAATACAAATTGCAATATAAAATCATGAAAGTAAGCCTTGATTGTCCTTAAAAACAATGGCCCAGATTCAGAGAGAATTGGATTCTCGTAGCGTATCAGAAATACACTACGCCGCCGTTTTTTACCTGGCTCTACGTGGAATCCAGGTAGATTTTGTCCAGTAAACGACGGCGGCGTAGTGTATTTCTCCCGTCGCAATCCATCTACACGAGTAGGGGGCGTGAAGGATTTAAAATAGGCGCGTTCCCGCGGCGATCGAACTGCGCATGCTCCATTCGCAAATTTCCTGCCGTGCATTGCGCGAAATCACGTCGTTACGTCATTCGTTGTTTGAGTAGCGTCGTTTACGGACATTTCTATTCCTGAACGAGTTACGCAAAAAAAAAATAATAATAATTAAATTAGACGCGGGAACGACGGCCATACTTAACATGGGCTACGCACCGTTAGACCAGCAAAAAGCTGGTCTAACAGTACGTAAAAAAAAAACAGACGTAAGCGATTGCGATTGGATCGCCGTAAAAACACATTTGCATATCCCGACGCATGAAAACGACGCGAACTCCTCCCATCGGCCGCAAAAATATCGCAGCGTAGATCCGAAGGCTTACGAAGACGTAAGCCTCTCGGATCGAAGCCCGAAGCCGCCGTATCATGGTTTGAGGATTCAAACTAGTGATACGGCGTGCGAAATTTGAAATTACTCCTGTCTAACACCAGTTAGACAGGCGTAATTGCTTTATGAATCTGGGCCAATGTGCACTATGATTTACATTATTACCTTAAGTAAAAAGTGATTGCAGAATAAACGGGTCTATAACATAAATTCAAAAAAATTGCTTCATCCATAGGGGGTGTACAGGTGTGTGAGCTAAAATAGTTCATTTCATTTCATCTCTTTTGAGGCATGATTCTGTTTCTCAGCAAAGAGTGAAAATTGTGTTGTCTCTTTTTTTTCTTGACGTTAAAATGCACCTGTGCTGAGACAATTTACATATTATTAGCAAGCAGCAAACACGCTTTAAAACTATCCCTCACCTGTCTCTCTCTAGATGCTTTTAATGTAAATATATTCATACTAAAATATCACAACAGAGTTGTGTTTCAGTGTGTTTCCATTTCCATTACACCTATGATTACTGTGCACACGATCGGAAATTCCGACAAGAATTTTTTTAGACTGAATTTTGGCTCAAACTTGTGTTGCATACACACGGTCACACAAAATTCCGACCGTCAAGAACCCGGTGACATACAACATTACAACGACCTGAGAAAAATTAAGTTCAATGATTCTGAGCATGCGTATTTTTTTTGCGTGTTGGAACTGCATACAGACGATCGGAATTCCTAAACAGAACTTTCCCAGTCGGAAAATGTAAGAACTAGCTCTCAAATTTTTGCTGTCAGAAATTTAGACAGAAAAAGTCCAATGGAGCCTACACACAGTAAGGCGGCGTACACACGACCGAGGTTCTCGCTGGAAACCAGCGAGAACCTCGCTGGAAGCTGCATTCCAGCGAGGACCTCGGCCGTGTGTACACAGAGCGCTCGCCCCGCCCGTCGGGAATCCCGTCGAGCGAAAAGAGAGCACGCTCTCTTTTTGCTCGACGGCCCGCCTGGATGAATGGCTGGTTGCCATTCCCGACGGGCGGGTCGCCGATTTCGACGGCCGGCAGAGAACCTCGACGATGTGTTCTGCCCGTCGAGGTTCTCTGCCGTGTGTACACGGCCTCAGAATTTTCGACCAAAAGCTCACATTGAACTTTTCTTGTCGGAAATTCCAACCTTGTGTATCCGGCATTAGGCCTCATGTATACTGCTGCTGCTTAACGGACGTTCAGAGGCAGTTGGACACGTTTTTCAACTGCCCCTGAACTTATTCAATGTTATCTTATGTGTACATGTACACAGGTTGGTTTACTGTAGTTTTTAGGCAGTCTTTCATGTCGAATGGTCTACCCCAGGGATCCTCAAACTACGGCCCTCCAGCTGTGGTGGAACTACACATCCCATGAGGCATTGTAAAACTCTGACATTCACAGACATGACTAGGCATGATGGGAATTGTAGTTCCTGAACAACTGGAGGGCCATAGTTTGAAGACCCATGGTCTACCCCAACACTGTTTCTATAATGTCAAATCTTTTCTCTCTATGTAGAATAATCTTGGACTAATAGAGTTAAGGTAAGGCACATTCGACCGCAGGTTCGATAGACACATATCACTATTTTCACCATCATATTGAATCTTGTATCTATATCGAACTGTTCTAGCAACAAAAAATATATTTTTTTTTATATCGGATCTTTAAAATTTTGGATTCTGCGCGTTTGTTTTCGTTTGTTAGTACAATAACAAAAATACCTAAAATTATGACGAAACTTGTCAAGGGAAGTAACTATTTTGTTAGTTTCAAAAAGTTTTATTGAGTTTAGAAACACAAAAGACATGAACAAAACATTGTAAAAGGGTTACAAGTAATAAGAACATAGTACAATGAACTGCATCACTTCCGAGAACATGTTACCCTCCAAAAACGTAGGTCAAATATAGACCGGAAGAAGGGGTCACTCAGGCACAATGTGATATAAGGTAACAGGGCGAGACCAGTAACTATTTTTTTTTTATGTGACAATCTAATTGCACCAGGTTCTTTTGTTGAAGTTTGGTGCCCCTGAACATATTGGTGGCTTTTTGTTGTACTGGCTTTCAATAAACTTTCTTTTGAAATAAAAAATTCTGACGAAAATGCATTTGTTTTCATCCAAGTGCATTTTCATCTGAATTTTGGGTATTTTCGTCTAATGTCTAATGTTTACCAAAGTCATATCTGAACCCCATATCTTTGTTCACCATACATACTCTATATAGGTATTTGATGCTCTGGGTATCCTGATCCTGATCTATTTTGGTTATATTTGATTATTCTGACCCTGGTGGTACATTCATATTGTGTACCTGTTGCTCTGGTTGTTACTGTATTTGCCAATTTATCTTGTATACAATTTCCATGTTTCCTGGTGTAGACTCATATCATACCTGTTATGTTTCTACTGGTGTGTTCTGTTCTTTTTGTTCTTAATAAACACTTAAAAAAAAAAAAAAATGTCCATTGCCTTGCTGTTACCCAAGCTTTATATTGCTTGCATTTTCATTACCTATGAATTTGTTATCTCTACAGCCTTAGGTTTTGGACATCCTACCTGGGTCTTCCAGTTCCATATTTCTTGAATGCATTCTTTCCATCTGCTTCTTTATTTTAACTTCCATTTCCATGAGTAAATGTTGGTGCAAGTTTCTTTACTTCTATACAGATTTTCCTTGTTTCATTTCTCTATTTTAATTTATTTATTTCTGTCTTGTAATTTCTCTAATCTTACTTTGATCTTTCCTTTTGCTCTTCAGTGCAACGATTTTTTCAGTGATTCAGGTTTTTTTTGTGTTTACTTGCTGCATATCTGAGTATTCCAGAACTTTTTTTGCCATATTTTGCACTTCCTGATGATGCACCGCTGCTTCAAATCTTGTACTATTTTAATAGGGCCAGATTCATCAAGCCGCGCGTAAAGTTGCGGCAGCGTAACTTTTCTTATTTATGTCACGCCACCGCAACTTAACATGCAAGTGCTGTATTCAGAAAGCACTTGCGTGTTAAGTTGCGGTGGCGTAGCGTAAATTGGGCGGCCTTGTGACGGTCGTCGAACATATCTCCGCCATCCATTCCCTTCTTCTCCCATAAAAGAAATCACCCAATATTCCCCGACTAGGAATATCCCTGGAATCGCTGAATAATCCACACATGAGCCATGGCTTAATACTGAATGTAACAGGACACACTTTATTGAAAGTACACAGCACACTTTATACAGGATTTGGAACATCCCGCCCCCAACAACCGCTTTCTTATTGGTCCATTGTAAAGTATGCAGTCTTCACTCTGGTCCTCTCAAACCATGCAAATGAGGACTTGAAAATGTCTCCGCAGAGATTGGTCCCAATGCTTGAATAGCCTGAATATGTGTGGCCAGGCCTGTGATGTGTTTTCAGACAAAAGCCCCAGGGGGTCAATCAATGTACACAATAGCCAGCCACAGAACAATGGAGCCGTCTGGAGAATTGAGACAGGGCAGAAGTCATTTACACCTGATAATAGAAAGGCTTTAGATAGGGTTATCACACAATGGACAATGAGTATTTCTTCTGAGTCTATTGACCTGGCTGAGGTTCAGAATTAAATCTTCTGTAATACATGAATTAGGATTTCAGTATTTCATGGTCCATGACATTACTCCCCCTGGGAAATAGTTCAACATCCGCAGTGGGACCCAAACGGGTCACTCGAGGATGTTGGGCAAGTAGTCTTAAGGTTCCAGGACTGTCTGCCAGGATAACCCATCCGCCTTCCTGGTTTGAGGCCCTGGCCCATAATCGGACGGCAAGAGGCTCACATTCAGTCCTCTCCAAAAGCCCCTGTCCCGGCTAGGCCTGTCACACATCTCCCCTTTTGGCAGGGGACTAACCCAGTAGGAGACACCAGATGGGTTGTCTCTGAATTCAGTCAGTAGTTCCAGTCCCCCAATGCCGGTATCCATACAGTACCCCAAATCACTTGCTCCAAACCGAGCATTACTCACCCCGCCATCCTCTGCCTCTCTCAGGGAACACGTCTGCCGCTGGGGAGAGGCCTGGACTGGCCCTTCTCCCTGGAGTCCTTTCAGCCGCTGGAGAGATGACAGGGTGGCTGGGCTCAGTCCATCATGCTGTTGGGGGTCTGGGCCAACTGGCCACCATTTATGGGGTATACCAGTGGAGACTGAAGTCCCATGCACTGGTATCCACTCAAGCTGTAGTGGGGTGCAGCCGCCAGTAGCAGCCTGTCCTGCTGCCAGTGGTTCCGCTGGGAGTAAGAGCTTTACCACCTCAGCTGGTTGCTGGGAAGGGGGGCCAACCGCCCCGGCTCCCTGGAACTCCACAGTTGGTCCTGGTGCTGGGCAGAGATGGCTGGCAATCTGCCCTGTTGCCAGCACTTCTGCTGGGGATGCATAATCCATAACATCCTCTGAACAGTCCATACATTCTGTAATCTGTGGCTGGGGAGTGATCGCCATCTTCTCACCCTGAGCCTCCAAAACTGCCACAGGGGTGGGGCAGAGGTCTTGAACCCTCTGTCCGGTGACCAGCGCTTCAGCTGGGGGAGTTCCTTGTAACTCCACAAATACTGCTCTTGGGGCTGGGCAGAGCACAGTGAAGTGTGGCCCTGATACCAGCTCTTCTGCTGGAGGCCCATCAGGTTGTTCTTCCTCAGCAGAGAAGTCTATCAGATCCCCTGTCTCTGCAACTGGTGTCTGGGGATAGAGGTTCACCATCTCCTGTCTTTCATTTGGTGCTGCTTCTTTAGGCATTGTCATCCGATCGTCGTATTTCTGCAATTCTCAGCTCATGTTGCCGCTCTCGTTCTTTCTCATCAAAAGCTTTAAAAGCTCTAAACGGAATCTTCCTTGTGTCTGCTGTGCTGTACTCACTGTTTGGAGAATGTGCGGCTGCTTGTTGGACTGCTGCCAGTTTTAACTGTAGCTCTGCGTTTCTTATTTGTTTAGCCTCCTCCGCTACTAGGGTCATCACTTTCAGCACCACATCCGCCGTTGGGTTCGGACCGAACCATGCTAATTTCTCTCTTATTAGCTTGTTAGCTGGTGATTCCTCCTCCTGAATCACTGGTGTCCCCATCTTCTGTACTGCTGGTGTTGCTGCAACCAAGTTCTCCTGGTCTAGCTCCATTTATTCTGCTATGATGACACGCTCAGTTTTGTTGCTAGCAATCCTTCCACAAACTTCCATTAGTTCTTTCAGTGTATTTCTTTTAAGCAGGGTGTACCGGTCTTCCATTCACTGTTCCCAGTGTCTGCTTGGAATCCTGGTGTAAAGGAAAGTAGAAGGGAAAATCCCACTGCTGCCACCAGTTGTGACGGTCGTCGAACATATCTCCGCCATCCATTCCCTTCTTCTCCCATAAAAGAAATCACCCAATATTCCCCGACTAGGAATATCCCTGGAATCGCTGAATAATCCACACATGAGCCATGGCTTAATGCTGAATGTAACAGGACACACTTTATTGAAAGTACACAGCACACTTTATACAGGATTTGGAACATCCCGCCCCCAACAACCGCTTTCTTATTGGTCCATTGTAAAGTATGCAGTCTTCACTCTGGTCCTCTCAAACCATGCAAATGAGGACTTGAAAATGTCTCCGCAGAGATTGGTCCCAATGCTTGAATAGCCTGAATATGTGTGGCCAGGCCTGTGATGTGTTTTCAGACAAAAGCCCCAGGGGGTCAATCAATGTACACAATAGCCAGCCACAGAACAATGGAGCCATCTGGAGAATTGAGACAGGGCAGAAGTCATTTACACCTGATAATAGAAAGGCTTTAGATAGGGTTATCACACATTGGACAATGAGTATTTCTTCTGAGTCTATTGACCTGGCTGAGGTTCAGAATTAAATCTTCTGTAATACATGAATTAGGATTTCAGTATTTCATGGTCCATGACAGGCCTAATTCAAAATAGGCGGGTAGGGGGCTTCTCCTATTTAAATTAGGCGCGTCCTCGGGCCAAACTTACTGCGCATGCGCCGGCCATAGAAAAACCACAGTGCGCATGCTCCAAATCTCGTCGCTACTTGTCAATGAAAGCGACGTAAACATAAATTACGCCAGCCACATTCTGAATCGACTTACGCAAACGACGTAACTTACGTCCAATACGACGAGGTCACGACGTCCATACTTAACATAGGATGCACCTGCTTTGGGCAGCTTTATCTTTACGCAGGAAAAACACTTACGTAAACGGCGTAAAGTGACTGCGTCGGTCCCGCGTACATTCGGGAATTGGCGTATCTCGCTGATTTACATATTCTCGGCGTAAATCAGCGAGAACGCCCCCGGCGGCCATTTTAAAACTGCATTTAAGATCTTTGCTGCAAACCGGCGTATCTTGTTTTCTGCATACAGAAAACAGATAAGTCGGCGCAAAGTGTGAATCTTTTTGAATCTGGCCCATAATCTTTATTCACTTCCGTCTGTCCTATTGAGTTCTTGGGTTTCTTTGTTTTGTTCAATCATACTTTTATGCCGTGTACACATGATCGGTTCGTCTGATGGACCGTTTTCATCAGACGAACCGATCGGGTGTGGACCCCATTGGTTTTTTATCCATCTGAGATATGAGAGTCAGAACCAAAACATAAAGTAGAGCCAAAGCTAAGAGTCACAGCAAGATTAGGGCAAGTTTTTTGTAAGGTCAGGTCAAGCAAGATTAATGACCAGGGCAATCTCTGTGGCTTTTGAGTGGATATAACTAAGGAACAACATTGATGATCATGTCCATAAAAATGGCTGAACAATCTACTATGCCTTGTTACTTGCAAGGCTCACCGGAGGGGATATGTAGACTGAATATTTACACACCTGAACACAGAAAGGAAATCTGGAGGGGGGTGCAGGGAAATGAGAAGAACCAGCAACAATAGGACAAGTGTACAAGATGACCCAGAAAATACTGAATATTTGTTACATTTTTAACAATGTTAACGCATACATAAGTAACACTTAAAGGGTTTGTAAAGGATTTTTTTTATCTTAATAGCTTCCTTTACCTTAATTCGGTGCTGTTTTCATGTCCTCATTGTTCGTTTTTGCTCTCAAGTTGCTGTAATTCTTCTCTGATCTCCACACTTCCTGGTTGTCTGTTTCCTGATAACCATAGTACTGGGAGCTTCTCTTTGTGGTCACTAATCAAGGAGGCGTGATTACTGTGTGTCTAAAACCCCTCAGCACCAATCAGTTTCGTTTTCCAAACCATCACTGCCCTGTGTTGGCTCTGTGGCTCTGTGCATCACAGAAGCATGAAACAACGTGCAAAACAGGATACTGAAACTGTAGGTACATTATATGATTGATTTTTTATCTAATTTTTATCGTTTTTAAAAGAAATCAGTTAACTATTATGTCTCTATAGTCATTCCAGCAAAAAAAAAATCCTTTACAATTCATTGAATGTTCAAGGCTACATTCAAACTTGTATCTCAAACACTGCAAATTTTATATGTAAAAATGCAAGAAAAAATCCATACTTTCTACAGATGTTTATTTTTTTTCCTGACTTTAAAAGAAAACCTAATTGCCATGCATTTTTAATGAGAAGTCTATTATTTTCTGGATGGCTGGCAGTCCTTGTCAGCTGGTTCTTGTGTTTCAAACTGTAAAAAGTCATAAATTCACAGAAAAAAAAAATGATGCACAGTTTTAGCCAATCGACATAATTTAAAATTAGTAGATTTTAGCAAAAAAAAATGGTTGGCTTTAATTGGCAAGTTAGTCTGCAGCCAGTCTGAGCTTGAAAGGACATCTTGCTTGCAAGACTTTATACAGTATGACAAATTGAGTATATTTATCAAGATCCCGTCTTGCAATGCATCACAAAGTAATGCCGTGAGCAGCATTTTACAAATGTTGTGACCCTTCCAGGCAAGCATTTTAACTGCTGCAGTGTAACAAATGTGTCATATTAAAGTATCACTGCGTATTATGCCTACTTGTTTCATTTTTTTTTAATAGGTCCAAGTAGTACCAAAACATGCTTTTTCTAAAATCGTTTTATTCCTTTTTTTTTGTAAAGTTCAGCTTCACATAAACACAGGCTTTTATTTTGAGATTATGTAAGATTGCTGTGATTTTATTTAAGTATTCAATATACAGTATATGCTTTATTTCAAAGGGAAATTAATGACATAAAAAGTAATATATATATATATATATATATATATATTGTAGCAGAGCGTCCCAGAGAGAGCCTGGGAAAGTCCAGTTCGGGGTTTATACCTCTCCCAGGCTCCTCTCTTACACGTTCAGAGATCTCTGATCCCTGATCCAGGTCAGGTGTTGGCCCTCTCCCCCAGGCCAATTTAAGCTCACCTGAGCTAACAGCCATTGCTCTGTCCTGGGAAACAGATAGTGTGGATCTGTAGGAGCAAGGAGGTTGTTAAAAGACTGGTGAGCAGTTTGTATTTTGAGCTAACAAGCGGTAGGCTTGTTTAGCTTAGTAGTTAGGGCCTACATATCGTGTAGTTAGAGCCGAGACACGGCTAGGTGTTTGTTTAAACTACTTTTGTTTGTTTCATTTTCTGCACACTGTACAGCACCTGTAAATAGACTTTGTATAGCACCAATAAAAATCCCACTGTTGTTCACTTATCCTATGGACTTTGGTATCTGTGCCTGCTCATCCCAGGGAGCTTTTGTACCCGCTACCTATCCCCAGCTTACATATGGTGGAGGCTGCGATCAGCAGTAGTAAGTTACTATTTTAAAAGGCCAGTACCTAAAGTGACAACATGGAGGAAATTCTCAAACAAATGATGTTATCCAATGCTGCACAACAGCAAGCAAACGCTGCACAACAGCAAACTAACGCTGCATTGCAGCAAGCCAATGCTATCGCACAGGAGCAAACCAAGGCGCTGTACAAACAGATTGGTGCTGCACAGGAGCAATCGCAGAGGCAGATTAGTGCTGTACAGGAGCAATCGCAGAGGCTGTTTGAACAGCTTGCCACTGCTGCAGAAGTGGATAGGAAAACCCTGACTAAGGTTGCAGAGACGCTAGCACAGTGGGCACCTGCGGAAATTAAGGATATGGGAGACAAGCCTTCAGCCATCCATGTGGCTCGCTTTTTGTCTAAAATGACTACGGATGATGATCCAGAGGCCTTCCTGTTAACGTTTGAACGGACCGCTGAGAGGGAATGTTGGCCTAAAACCAAGTGGGCAGGACTGATTGCCCCCTTACTTTCTGGTGAATCGCAGAAGGCCTACTATGATCTGGAGTCAGCAGAAGCAGAAGACTACGAAAAGGTCAAGCAGGAAATTCTGGCGCGACTCGGCGTCACCTTGGCCGTTCGAGCCCAACGGGTCCACAGCTGGTTCTTCAAAATCGAGAGGCCCCCAAGATCGCAGATGTTCGACCTAATCCACCTGGTGCGAAAATGGCTACAGCCTGAGTCCCTGTCTGCGCCACAAATAGTGGAGCGTGTGGTCATGGACCAATTCCTGAGGTCACTCCCAATTCCCCTGCAGAAGTGGGTGAGTCAAGGGGACCCCAAGTCGGCAGATAACCTGGTGGAACTCGTCGAAAGGTACTTTGCTGCAGAGAACCTGGTCACCACCCCAACAACCGCACGGACTTTCCACCCAAAGCCACGGTCTCCCCAGGCAACCGGTAAGACTGTTCCAGGGGAAGTGGGTGGTAAGCATGGCAAGGAAATAGGGGGGAGGATTTTTGGTGCCAGGACTGAAGTTTGGCGTCCCAAGCAAGGGAAACCACTGCCTGTCAGCAAACCAACTTGGGGAAACATCAGGTGTTTTCGTTGCCAAGAGCTGGGACATGTTGCAGCAAACTGTCCATTGACTGATGAACCAATGCAGTGTGATCTGTCTATTAGAAGGCAGTCTATGTTTGCTGCTGTTTCATGCGCTGCAGCGCCAAATGTGGGGAAACATATGTGTCACATGACTGTTAATAATAAGCCTATTACGGCCTTACTGGACTCTGGAAGTCTGGTTACTTTGGTTACAGCTGAGATGGTTGAAACTGTGAATTTTCATGCAAAAAAAGTTGCTGTGATCTGTGTACATGGGGATACCCGGGAGTATCCTATAGCCACAGTTCAGTTTAAAACTGGCTTGGGTACGGTGTCCCATGCGGTCGGACTTGTGCCCCACTTGGTGCACGAGGCCATCATTGGTAGGGACTTCCCTAAGTTTTGGGAACTGTGGGATCGTCCCGACCCGGTCGCAGTACCTGACTCAGTCGCAGAGCCAGAGCTCCTGACTACTTCCGATATTGTGGGTTCAGGGGACTCATCTCAGGGCTCTCCGAGTTTTCCTTTCTCGGTTATGGCAGGAGAGCTGGAGGAGCCTGAGGAAGTCCCCACAACCAGTAGAGCCGGACAGCCGTCTGCCGACTCGGAGCCTATGTTGGAGTTTACTGACCTTAATGTGCACAAGGAAAATTTTGGTACTGAGCAGAGAAAAGACCCTACCCTTGCCAGGGCCTGGGAAAATGTAACGGTGATTAATGATGTACCTGTTGAACCAGGGGATAGGCCCTGTTTTCCTTATTTCAGCAACAATGATGATTTACTGTATCGTGTATGTAAAAAGAATGATGAAGTTACTGAACAGTTGGTGGTCCCCAAGCCTTACAGAAGGGTGGTGTTGGAACTTGCCCATGGGCACTTGCTAGGAGGCCATTTAGGGGTTGAGAAAACCACTGAAAGAGTGTTGCGCAGGTTTTACTGGCCTGGGATACAGAAAAATATTGAGAATTATTGTCAATCCTGTCCTGTGTGTCAGATGTCAGCCCCCCAGCCCCACTTCCGAAGTCCTTTAGTGCCCTTGCCCATCATTGAAGTGCCCTTCGAGAGGATTGCCATGGACCTTGTGGGTCCCCTCCCCAAATCCGCCCGTGGTCATCAGCATATCCTCGTGATTATGGATTACGCTACCCGTTACCCTGAGGCCGTTCCCTTACGCGCCGCATCTGCTAAAAATATTGCCAAAGAGCTGTTTATGGTGTTCAGTCGGGTGGGCATCCCTAAAGAAATCCTGACAGACCAGGGTACCCCATTTATGTCACGGATAACTAGGGAGCTGTGCAAGTTATTTAAGGTGACGCAGTTGCGAACCTCTGTGTATCATCCGCAAACGGATGGCTTGGTGGAACGTTTCAATAAGACGTTAAAGGGCATGTTAAAAAAGGTTGTTGACAAAGATGGGAAAGACTGGGACTTCCTGATACCGTACCTGATGTTTGCTATCAGGGAGGTTCCCCAGTCCTCTACAGGGTACTCTCCATTTGAGTTGCTTTATGGGAGACACCCTCGGGGACTCTTGGACATAGCCAAGGAAACTTGGGAGGGGGAACAGACACCCCACAAAAGTGTAATTGAGCATATCGCTCAAATGCAGGACAGGATTGCAGCCGTAATACCAGTGGTGAAAGAACATTTACTACAGGCTCAAGCAGCCCAACAGAGAATATACAACCGGGGGGCCCAACTCCGTGTTTTCTCACCGGGTGACAGGGTCCTCGTTTTAGTTCCCACTGTTGAGAGCAAGTTCCTGGCTAAGTGGCAGGGCCCCTTTGAAGTAATTGAAAGAGTTGGGGAAGTCAATTACAAGGTGTATCAACCAGGTAAAAGGAAGCCCGAACAGATTTACCACGTGAACCTGTTAAAGCCCTGGAAGGATAGACTGGCGTTAACTGTGAGGTCCCTACCGGTAACGCCTAAGGGTACTGAATCCCCTCTGATCCCTGAGGTCACGATTCCAGACACCCTGTCATATTCCCAAAAACAGGAAGCTAGAGAGTTCCTAATAAGGAATAGAGAGAAATTTTCAGAGTTGCCTGGCACGACTTCAGCGGTTCAGCATGATATTGTTACTGAACCTGGGGTCCGTGTCAAGCTCAAACCATACCGAATTCCTGAAGCGAGGAGAAAGGACATCAGTGAGGAAGTTAGAAGGATGTTGGAACTAGATGTCATTGAGGAATCCAATAGTGACTGGTCTAGCCCCATC